>KN167323.1:24838-35518 GCA_000757745.1 Steinernema scapterisci
TTCGGAATCCGACATCTGGAACTGAATATAAGCTTGTAAGCAAGATCCGACGCACGAATTCGCAAAAAAGCGGCACGAAAACGGAGCAAGATGAGAAAGCAATTTTCGAAAATCGCGCCCAGCATCGAATGTGGGATATTTACGAAAGTCGGTCGGGAAAGCGATGTTTCTCGCTAGGCAATGCTGGGGGAGGAGCTTCACGGGAACGCTTGGGAGAACAATCTTGCCAAGCCATTTTTCGGCTAAAAACTCCGTAAAGATACGAAAACCGAACTTCCCAACAGTATGAGTTTTACCGTTCCAAACCATCAGATGACGTGAAGTTTGAAGTCTGAAGCCGGGACCAGACACAGACATGCGACCGGTCGGCCACACCTTCGCTGGATCCAGTCATTCGCACCGTCTTCGACTCCAGAAGCGGCTGCACGTCTCCGAAGATGCTGCCGAGAATCGTCCCCACAATTGGGATTTTCGTGTGTTTACAAATTCTCCTACTCTGGATGCTTCTCGAACATAGCTCGAAGAGCCAAGAATTGCAGAAGAATCTAACGACACTGGAATGGCAGAAGGAAGTGATGGAGGCGGAGATCAAGAGCCTGGAACAGAAGTTGATGGAAGTGAACGAGTCGCAGAAGATGCTCGGATTCTCGTAAGTTCTGGTTTACTTTTCGGGGTTTGAAGGGGAAGCTTGGCGACACTCAGGAGCGGAATCCTCCTAGGGATGCCCGACCGCTCACCGGCTTCTGAACGAGTGGAAATGGCTGACATTGACGCAGTCGACCTTGTCTGGATATGATCTAGACTGTCATTTTGAAGAGGTCATTTTGGGCTTTTCGATGAGTGGTGAGCGGTCGGTCAGCCAAGGCCCAAGCGGATAGCCAATGTTTCCTAGTTTCGCCTTGGAATTCGGGTTCAGCTACATACAAAACTGATTTCAAATTATCATTTTTCAGCCTGCGAGACAAGCCATCGCCAGTCCAAAAAGACCTACCAACCATCTTCTTCGTCACACCGACGTATTCCCGTCCAACGCAGAAACCGGACCTCATTCGTCTTGCTCATACCCTGTACCCCGTGCCGAACCTCATCTGGATCGTTATCGAAGACGCCGCAAATGTTTCCGACAGTCTCGCAGCTTTTCTTTCCACAAGCGGACTCAACTACAAGCATCTTCACCGAGAAACTTCGAAGTCGAAGAAGATAGACGGGAAGAAGATCGTCGGCAGGGGACATTTCCAAAGGAACGAAGGCATCTCTTGGATTCGACAGCATTTCGGCGGATTGAAGCGAGGAATCGTCTATTTTGGCGATGACGACAACACCTACGACTGGCGCCTCTTCGAAGAGATGAGAACGATCAAAGCCGTTGGAGTTTGGCCGGTCGGAATCGTCGGAGGTCAGCTAGCCGAGGGCCCTGAGTGCTCTGAGAATGGTACGTGCTGAACAGCTTCAGAACGGTAAATGATTGGTTTCAGGAACTGTCACTGGCTTCAATGCACGCTGGGCACCGACACGGGCCTTCCCTATCGACATGGCTTCGTTCGCGGTCAATATCTCCCGACTTCATGCGTATCCTGAAGCTCAGTTCCCGTACACGGCCGGAGGAGGTCTGCTGGTAACCATTTCGTATCTTCAGACCTTTTACTAACCTGTCTTATTCTCAGGAATCAGAATTCCTCCTTTCGCTGAACGTCACACGCTCCGAAATGGAACCCAAGGCCAACATGTGCACCGAAATTTACGCCTGGCATACGAAAACGTTTACGTCCGGACTTAATAAGGGCGACAATCTACGCTTCGCGAAACGGGAGAATCTGACGTCTCTGGAGCTCAGCGCAGTTTTCTAAGAATTTGATTGTGCTGTAATTTTAAGAAGATCTGAAAGACGAATTCAATTTATGACCAAAAATGTACAAATTAAAAATACTATCGATAAAGAATCACAAAAAAGTGGAGACGCCGCGATGTCAATCATCGGGCTCGAAGTCGGCGAGGATTTCTTCAAGTTCCTCCAGAAGGTCTTCCTGCAGGTCGTAATCTTCGTCGCTTCGTCTTCCAGGCTTCTTGGTGCTCGTGGGAGTCGGCGGCGTTGTCGAGTTCACTGGAACGACTTCTTGGAAGTTGCGCGGCTTCTTCCAGTCTTCCCAGTCCATCTTCATCTCACCCAGGTCTTCTGTGGGGTCGACGTCGAAGAGGAAACCGCAGTGCTTCGGGAAACCGATGAGCGCTTGGCGCATGTTAGCATTGTCCTCCATCACCGTCATCATCGAGGTGAATGGGACGGCGTAGGTGCCCTAGAACAGTTTTTGGTTATGGATAAGGCCGATAAGGTGGTGCACTTTAAGGAATCTAGACGAGACCAGACAAGGCGCGAGCACTTGTCTCATCTGGCTGTCTCGGTAAGTTTGATGTATTACCGACCCAGACAGGTGCCAGGCATCTCCAGACAGATGACGCTTCCCCTTGTAACGTTCATTTCTGGCCTACTGGCTACTAAAGACCGGTCGGTTTCAATGGTCAGACCTGCCTTCCCCTTACCCCTCTCTTAGGATCCTTTAGGCCCCACAACCTGAACCCTTTGAAGACCCAATCAAGTTGATAAGTTGAAAAAAGGAACTTACGAAGACGTGGTTTCCGGCCACCTTGCAACGCTTGTTGAGTTCCGTCGTGACGCAGGGAAGCCGGCACTGGATCTTCCGGCAGTGGGTGTTGATGGCGTCGTAGATGGTGTCCGTCTTCTCGGCGTGCGATCCGCATTCCCGGGAGCATTCTAGAATCCATAGAATTAATTTCTCGTCAAGCAAAATATGAATAACATACCTTCGAAGATGTCCGGAAGAACGCGATCCATGCAGGGACGATGGCGCCGGACGCGGGACTCGCGTATCTTGCAGCGCGTTCCCATGTTGCTGACGGTGAAGTCCTCCATCAGGCTCCGGTCGCACTTGTAGAGGCAACCGGAGAGGAAGTCGAACGCCGGACACATTGGGGAGAGGAGTTCCCCGTCAGTGAACGGCGACGTTAGGACGAGATTCGCGAAGCAGGTCCGGAAGCAGTACACCTTTCTGGCGCTTAGGACGCTTCCGGACGCTGCGATCGCCTCGCCGGCCGCACTGTTGAGCAGCAGCACGATGCCCCAGAGGAGGACTTCGCGAAGCATTCTGGAAACAGAGCGCAGAGTTAGAGAACAGGGTTTAGGAAATAACGCGAAATTCGGTTCTAAACACGGAGAGCAGAGCACAAGAAATAAGAACAACGGCGCTGATCAGCAAATGCGAATTTTGAACTCCCTAAACATGGGATTGGAGAGGCAGAAAGTGGCTGAAACAGAGCAAACGCGAGCGACGCGAAACACGCAAAATCTGTAATGGTTTGCTCGGAAGTCGAATCTCCGATTCGCCGCTGCTGCAAAGAATTGACGGGCGAGCGAGCGCTGCTTTCGCGGTGAGATCCAAGATTCGATCTGAGGTTTAGCAGCTGTTCGGTTGGGCTCGTTCCTCAGCATTCATCAGAGGAACTGAGGATCGAGTTCGACTGGCATGGACAGATTCTGGAGTTTAGCGAAGCCTCGAATCTCTAGGAGCGTCGTTGGGCGCCGCCCGAGAGCCGCGAGAGCTGAAACGACCATAGCACAGTACGCAGGTTATGCAAACCAAAGTCACAAATGAAACAACAAATGTAAACATAGCTTTATTGGTGAAAACATGGAACTGCGTGCAATATGTGATTTTAATGAGTTTTCAAATTGGGACTTCTTGTCGTCCCTCATCTAGCAGCTGACGGGGAACTTGACGGGCATCTTGTACTGCTTCGCCATCATCTCCAGGTGATACAAGCAGCTGTTGATGCGCCGGATCTTCGTCGCATCTTGAGTCATCTCGGCGGACTGAAAAAACAAGGTTAATGAGAAAGCATAGAACCGAATATCACTTACAAGTTCTTCGATCTTCCACCAGTCGTAGAGGTTGTTGGCCATCGACAAAGCCTGAGGATCGGTTTCAGCGAACTCAACACTATTGAGTCTCTCCTGGCTAAAATTGAAGAGGTTTAGAAAGTGAGAGAATAAGATGAAGAGACTTACTCATGTTGCGGCAACTGGTTGCGGGGAATGTGGTTGATGGTGGGTTTCTGGACAGCAGGCGCAGGCTCCGGGTTCATGACGGGAGAAGGGACGATGTGGATGATGGGAGCCTGGGCATGGCGCACG
This sequence comes from Steinernema scapterisci, assembly GCA_000757745.1. Lineage (NCBI taxonomy): Eukaryota > Metazoa > Nematoda > Chromadorea > Rhabditida > Steinernematidae > Steinernema > Steinernema scapterisci. The sequence continues at coordinate 29,046 of KN167323.1, forward strand.
GGAGGCACCGGAACTGCGAAGGTCGCAGGAATCGGCGCCTGGTGGACGACGGGAGCCTGGATGTGGCGCACTGCGGGAGTCGGAGCCACGTGGGTCACAGGAGCCGGAGCCTGGTGGACGACAGCGGACGGCGCCTTGTGGATGATAGGAGCCTGGTGACGCACTACGGAAATCGACGCTCCGAAGGCTGCAGGATTCGGCGTGTGGCGCGCAGAATTCGGCGCGTTGCGGAAAGGCGCCGGAGCCGATTGGTTGAAGGAATTCGGCGCCACACGCGATCCGTACGCAGCGGCCGAAGGACGGCGAGCGACGGGGGCCGAAGACGGGCGCACCACGCTGTTGACCCATGGAGTCCAAGGGTCGTAGGGCTTGGAGCTACAAGGCTCTCAGAATTCCAAAGAACGAAGGAAAGTGCTTACCTGGTGACAGTGATTCCTGACGACAAGACCTTGGCAGGCTTGGCGAATTCCACCGCGTTCAGGCGGATCGCGCACTTCAGGACATCGGGAATCGGCGGGTTCTTCCCGAGGCGATCGCCAATCTTGGCGATGTCCGCGCGGCTGTAAATTCCTTCGGCCTTCGTTTGTTGATCTAGAAATGAGGCTGATTAGAAGCTGGAAGAGGGGAGGAATGCACTTACCATGGCCTCTGATCTGCATCCCGGCCATGGACGCCGTGACAGCTTCGAAGCTGTAGGTGTTCACAGCGGAGCTCATCTGGAATTACGCGGAAAATTAGGATTTGCCTAAACACGAACACGGCGACAGAAACATGGCACACGCATGAGGAAGAGCGCGACGAGGTGCAACGCAGCTGCGATCGGCCACTCCTGTCGTGAGCTTCTGGCAGAAATTAGGCCGCAGAGCTCGGGAAATGTTCGCCAGTCGCAGGAAATCTCACGGCAGCGACGTAATTCCGTTGGGGACAAATCGAAATTCGAAATGGTCGAAAGTCACACGTTCGTTTCACCGCCTCTCAACTCCAAAATAATCGAGTGCAACTCGTTGTTTGCTGCTTGGGGGTATAGCTCAGGGGTAGAGCGCTCGCTTAGCATGCGAGAGGGCTGGGGTTCGATTCCCCATACCTCCAGAAACTTTTTCACTTGTTTTTGCATAACTTTCCAACATTCCTTAAAATGATTCGTTGGTTAAATCGGACAAATCATCGAACATTCCGATGTCTTCAGCGTCTTCTTTGCTCGTCAGCTTCTTCCACTCCGCGTGGAATCTCGCGTATTCGGCCCTCATGAATTCGCTTCTTCTGCGCGCCATTTCTTCAGTCTTCCTTTTGCCAATGTCGTCGAGGCCGTATCGTACTACTACTGCATTAGGATTCTCTAAAATTCAATTTTCAGAACTGCTCAGGAACGCGAAAACAAACCTCGCATCTCCGTTTCCTGGTCTTCATCATCGATGCCATCATAATTTACAGGAAGCGGACGTTCCGGAGAATCGATGAACAGAAGCGGAGTCATCCCGAGGATACAGCCGAAGGCGAGACCCATGATTCGTGCGAGGTAAGTGAAGACACGGACGGCGATGCTGTTCATTTGGTTGACGTTGAGGCGTGGAGGCCTAAAACCAAGAACGATCAAAAATTGAATGATTCGTAGGCGTCAAACTCACTTGATCCCAAAGTAGCTGACTGCGATTTCGACGTAGCGGACCATCCCGACTCCCAGGATGTTGGAGACGATGTTTCCGACGGCTGCGGCCGCCATGATCGATATTCCCATGTATAGCCCAATAGCTCTGAAATGATGTTTTTAGGAAACACTAGCGGCATGGAAACTCACTTGTCGAACGTCTCACCAGCGAGGATCATGACGAAGTTGTCCAGGAATCCGTAAGCTACGAAGGGGATGTGATTGATCCACCAGATGGCAACGAGGTCGTCGTGCGTGACTTCGGCGGTCCCTTGCAATTCTGCGTCGTAGTACTGCTCGACTCCTGAAAGAAAAATCATCAAATTGGCAGCGGAAATTCAAGAAATCCAAGGACTACTTTTACGAGCTGTCCTGGCGGTAAACTTACTTTTCTTCCTGAGGACTTCATAAAGCAGTTTTCGCTCTTCCGGCACCATGTTTTCCACAAAATTCTTTGCAGATTTCTTGTCGGCGATTTCCAGCTGCGTGGGAGGCGTCGAGAACATCGCGTGACGCGTTTCCTTCTCCATCGCGGCTCTAAAACTGCTTTAATTTATGTAGGTCGGCGAGAAGGCGAAGCTTACCGAGCGCCGAAGGCCTTGTCCACGTTGGCCTCGATTTGCGGATATTTATGACAAACTTTTTGGCGGAACACTTTGGAGAATTCCTTCGAGAACATTCGCGACCACAACGTCATGACGCAGAGAGGATCTGAAGTCCGACCGCTCGCAAGGTCGACTCGAAGGGGAAATGGTAAGTTTTGGGCTTTCAGGGAGTGTCTAGACGCCGGAGAGGACATTTTCAAACAATGCCTGATCCTTGACCTTGACATGCTTTAATTAGCTCCCATTTCAGACAAACCAGACGATTCAGACCGAGCGTATCCGGCTTCACTTCACCCTCTTCCGCCATGTACCGACCGGTCGTGCTGCTGATCTTCTTCAGCTTGGCTTCGTTTTGTTCTTCGGAGGAGCGAGATTTTGAACCGTAAGTTGTTGATAATTCCGGGCCTTTGAAATGATTTTTATCTCTTCAGGACCTTCAGCCAAGACGTCGACAGTATTCAAGACCGATGGGATGAAATCGAGCTGCAAGAAGCTCAGAACGTCAGCGTGAGCGAAGCCACCACGGAACTCCCAGGTTCCTTCCCTGTCGTTCAACGTGTGGGACAGTTTGCGCTGCTGTCGGAAGGATGCTTTGAAGAGAATACGATGTGAGTTTTGGGGATTTAGTGATTCAGAAATGGCTTCAGGAAAAGGCCTTTTTGGGCCATCTTGAGCTGATCTACATGGCTGATTTTGTCACGTTTCGGCTCATGCAATCGCTATTTTAAGTTGCGTAAATATTTCAGGATTTGCCTGTGCATGAAAAACATCAGTGGCCTGAATTCGACGCAAGGATACCTCTGCCACATCTCCGATTTCCACGTCTGCCTCGCCAAGAATCCCAAGGCCAATTCCTCCTTCTCCATGTACTCGAATGAAGAGGAAGAACCGAAGAATTTCGAATTGAGTATCGACTTTTTGGTGAGTTTTGAAACCCGTTTCCTGTGATTTCATGACGATGTCATGATTTTAGAAAGGCGGAATGACCCTCGACAAAAACAACGTCTTCGGCAGCGAGCAATACTTCCTGGAGCTGGACTTGGATGGAGCCAGAAGCCAGAATACGTCCGTGACGACGTCGATCAAGTTGGTCACGAACAATCCAGCTTGTCAGGCCATGTTCACACTGGTAAGCGATTTTGTCATTGATTCTCAGGTTTTATGGCCATGTTCAGGGAGACCATGAAGCTTCTTGCGAATTCTTGAAATCAAGCTACTCGAAGAAATGGAAAGCTCTGCGCCCGCCTAAGAATGGGACTCGGGCGATTCAAGGGTGAGTTCTTGTGGCTTCAAGGCTTCAATTACGAATGTTCCATTTCCAGGATCTCTTTGCTGTTTCTTCTCATTATCATGGCGATTGTCAACGCGTGAGCGATCGTTTTCATGACTTTGATAATTCTCTGGTTTTAGGTTTATGATCGGCTTCTACTGGTGCAAGCTCAGAAAGGAGCACGCCTGAAATTCGAAGGTGAGTTGGCTAATAAATTTGTTGATCTGGTCAAACTTCTGGATTCCAATAGCTGCACTCCACCGCGCGTCCAGTAGATTGATTGATTGTGATCTGAAACCAAAAGGTGTAGATGTACGCAAAGGTCACCGGAAATACAATACCGGCGCCCGGTGGACAACGCCGGTGGTAATCTTTATTGGATCCGTTTGTCACAAACGAAACGTCGCGGAAGCTCGTCGGCGGCATTTGCCGGCCTTTCACTTTTCGGCCCTCACCCTGCAGCAGGGTTTTTTGTGTTTAGTGTGCTCTCTGCTGACCTTTCGACTCGCCTATCCACCGATGTAACATTGCGATAAGCCTCGTTTGAAAGCGGAGACCAGAGGCGTAACTGGACCCATCTTTAAGTAGAGTTAGGGGTCAGATCTGAGCTTTGGATTCTGGATATTGAAATCTGAGTTTCTCAGGTTCCAAATGCTATTTTCGGCTTTTAAAGACCATAAATTGTAGTAATCTCTGAATTTTTCCCACGACACGGGATCTCACATGTTCTCCTAAAATGTAGTAAATAGCCTCAAGGCCTCCTTTCCCAGAATTGTACTCCAGCCTACGTGCGGACCACCTGAGCACAGAATCATTGTTGTTTCGCACTCAGACTGAGATCGCGGCCTTATCTCGAAGGCTAGAATTGCTTGTTTTCGTGTCCTTCTGCCGTGTTGCTTTGACCACCCCATCGATTTGTCTTGTGGATGTTTCCCGCACCATATCGGCTCCAAATTGGCCAGGACCCGCGCGTTAATTGCATTTTCCGAGTACTCATGAATACACTTTCAGGTGTCACATGAAGAGGCCTCCATGCGGATTACCGACGGCGCCCAGGTTAACGACATCCCGAGGATGACTTCCCGCTGTTCCATCGACTATCTTCTATCCGCTGATTTCGACTCGGGTGAGTTACGTAAAAGGGTTAATTATGGGAAGAGCAGGTGCGTGGCGAAGAGCGCTAATCGCGTTGGGTCAACTGGGATAACGGCTCAGAGAGTCGGAAAGCCGAAATCCAGACTGTCTAGAATCTGCTTGTCTCTAATTTATCTAACTTTGTCTGGATTTTGTTTGTCTGAAGCACGTATGAGTCGTCTGATATTGGTCATTTTGCTGTCGAGATGTGTGAACCGGTCGGATATCTGAAACAGACGTGACCATTATAGTCGTCTCTCGACGTCTTGTCGCATGTGGGGGTATAGCTCAGGGGTAGAGCGCTCGCTTAGCATGCGAGAGGGCTGGGGTTCGATTCCCCATACCTCCAGAAATTTTTCCTTTTGGTTTTACGATATTTGTGTAGTTTTTAAACCTTTTATGTCCCAACCCGCGTAACAGAAATAGATTTTTAGTACCTTTAGATTAGATCTCGGATTAATCCCAACACCTGCTACCCGTAATAGCTTTACCGTGCCCCATTTCCCATGACCATTAATTTGATTTCTCCACTGTGGTTAATGGCTCTTGATGAAAATCGCGTGCTGCACCTGTATCAGAACCGGGTCGTTGCTTAGGAGACACGCGCGCTCTAGGGCCCAACCTTCCATTCTCGTTAATCCTCCCAGCCACGGCGTGTCCAGCGCCAGCGATGTATACATAGTGTGGACGCAAGCGTGGTTCGACCATTTCAGCTCCTTATCAAAACGTTTCCGCGGTGCAGGGAATTAGTTTTGTGTCCATCTTGGCTCTGCGACTCTCCGCGATCGCCATTCGCGCTCTGCTGCTCGTCGCTCAGCTGCAGGTCGCTACTGTCCGCCGCCTTTCGCCGGCCATTCACGGAAAAGGCGCTGTTGTGTTGGCGGCGCGAAGCGGTTTTTGATCGACGTGCATACGGGGAGGGTTTCCTCTTGCCTTCCGCTGCTGCGCGCGCTTTCGATTCTTCCTCGCTCGCGCGCTGTTTTGTTTTGGTTTCGTGTGACGCCGCCGGCGTTTGCAACGGAGAAGGAGCGAGCGATTGTTCGGAACGCCGCGAGAGGAAGTGTTTCACTGTTCTCTGCTACAATTGTGGTTTTCCGGGCTTTTCTGTTGCGAGCAGAAAGCTGAATGGAGTCGCGCGGTATTGATGTTACGTCCCTGCTGGGCTGGTATTAGGTTCCGCAAGGATCGTGTGGAGGTTTCGATTCGGATCTGGCGGATAATCCGGATATAGTGTAAACATGGTCGAAATATTGGCGCTGATCTGCGATTTTTCGGTATTCGTGGCAAGTGCTTATCTGCGATTTTGGCAGTTTTTAGGGAATAGGTTTGTAGGCCGCTCGCAGCGTATTTGGAAGGCGGAGAAGTGCCGAGTTGACTCAGGCACTTGTGCCGTAATTTGCATAACCGGGTTAAGGTCGTTTGGGTCTTTTGCTAATCGGGATAATGTTCTTCCGCGCGTCTTTTTTTGCGATTTAGGGACTCATTTGACACCAACTTAACACCTGAACTGGAGACTCTGGGGTGAGAAATTCTTCGAGGCTGATCACCTCGGTCAACGAGGCCTTTGTCACCTCAAGATCCCTCAGATAACGCGCGAATTTAGGAATGTTTTGACTAGCTGGGGATTTTAATGGCTTTTTGCACCGTTCTTGTCCTTTGAAAAACCCCAAAAGGTTGTTCTAAAAGTGCATTTTGGAATGTCGCGGCTGCCAGGATCTTGGCGATCATGATTCCTGATAGGCTGGGTTTGGTGACCTCCGTACTTCTGATCTATCAATATTCTAAGACTGAGAAACCCCTGAATATTCCTAGCCCCAAC
>KN167324.1:15082-26753 GCA_000757745.1 Steinernema scapterisci
AAGATGCCCCAAACTTTGGTAATTAAAAACTTTATCTCTCAAGATCAAAAATAGAAACTCAAACTGTCAAACAAGAAAAACTCGGCGCGACAAAGCACAAAGTTATGGTATTAAACGACAATGTTTACTTATCAGTCTATGGAGATTGTCCTGACCATCCGCTCACAAATGTCTTTTGAACTTATGAATCCTTTATCAGAACGTTGCGACGTTAATCTCCTTGAAAGGAGCGTAGGCTTTCTTGTCGGCATTGGAATTCTTGCAGGCTGAATGGTAAGTTGCATCCTCATCCAAATCCTTAAACAACAAACTTTTTGCTGTGCGCTTTATGGCAGCTTCAATAATTTTAATCACAAAAAACGATAATGATAGAAACAATCATAACAACACAAACTAAGGAAAAGAACATATTTAATATAATGTTTCAATTTTATGCCCTTCACGTTGCGGCCGATGTATCTGCAACTCTTCAACTGCACGATAAAGCAATCATTGTATGAAAATTGGGAAACGGTATAGAGTGCCGCTTTCTGACGACCAACTTCCTCAAGCAGAACCGTCTGAAAAGCAATACACACATTAGCGAACAAGATCTTGCGTCAAGATTTACCTCACGAGAGAAGTTATCAATGGCCTCCTCCCGATCAACAATCTTGTAATCAGAAGAAGTGACCAGCTGGAGAAAACGGACCAGTGGGTACCTAGTTGGACTGTCTAATGACTTACCTAAAAGCGTGCGCGCTCAGCGGCACGGATCAGAGAAATAGCACTACCAGCTTCGGGTAAATTCGCGGAAGAGATTGAGAGCACGAAAATTGCGCAAAAGTACACTCACATCGCGCACGCTGCCCTTATTTAAGGTCATCTGAAACAACACGGACCGGAATGTCCATTACCGCGAACAGCTTAAGTCAAATGCGCAAAAAGAACGGTAATAAACGCACGTTAAAATCGCCATCAGTCTGCTCAAACACCCATTATAATTGACGGCATAAAAGCCTATTATAATGGATGTTTGAGCAGACTGATGGCGATTTTAAAGGATGAACTTAGCCTCAAATTGTCTCTCGCAGATGTTTTGTCTCCCTCCCCGGCAATCAGCGTTTGTTTTCTAAAGCATCCCAGCCATCGCCTCAAACACCATTTCCAGCTCGCAACATGGACAAAGACTTCTTTCCCTCATCCCTTTACACAATTCTTCTCTACGTCCTTTTCGGGATTCTGATCATTATGGCCATCGGAACGCTGCTTCTGATCTTGGCCTGTACTCCCAGGACTATGCGTCACTACGGATATTTCCTCCTGAACATCAACATCTGCTTCTTCTTCTCCGCTCTGGTTTCCTGTTTCAATCGGTCGCAGTTGTTTCAGGTCGGCCACGTGAAGTGTTTTGAAATGGAACTGTTCGTCGAGATTCCTTATCTGACCGCCCACGTCTACAGTATGCTCAGCATTTTCATGACCTTCAGCAGCTTGATAGCCATTCTGGCAACGTTTATTTTCCTCATGCTTCGCGTGGCTTTCAGCCAGAAACTCCACTTCATACGAAGCTGGATGGGATTCGCCATAGTCCTGACTATCCAGATTGGCCTCAGCTCTTACATGGCCTACGTTGGATTCAAGGCACTTGTTCCGGTCTCCCAGATGCACCTACACGTTTCTGACGATGTGAACAATCGATTCGACGACGCTCACACCATATGCATCCAAGGATCCAAGGAGTTCATCGCTCTCGTGGTAGCCTCCTTATCCCAAATCGTCATGGTTTCTGTCCTCCTTCTCGTCATCATAGCCATCATTATGTGGCAAATGCGGAAACAAAAAGTGAGCGCCCAAACGCAGAAAATGCAAAGAATGCTGCTCAAGACGTTGATAATTACGGCTTTGATTCCAATCTTGTTCAAATCCGTGCCGAGCCTAATTATGGCGATAGCACTGTTGAAAGATTGGCCGCAAATTACGTCGCTGACCCGGCTGAACACGATTTTCAACTCTTGCATGGCCATCGCGAATGGATTTGCCACGATCTTCTGCATCAAATCATATCGAGAGACGATTTGGAAGATGACGACGTTTTGGAGACGAGATAAATATAAGATTTTCAATGTTGTTTCGACGTTTAATTGATAAATGGTATCGAGGAGGGGGCGGAAGTTTGAAATTCGGATCAGCATGAGATCATCGGGGTTCGGGCATGTGAACAACCGACTCGCAACCGCGGATCTGGCCGGAATGGTGTTTCCAGACATACCCTCTCGTCTGCAGACGGCTTCTGAAGTCGACATGTCTGGCTGGCGCTGTATCTACCGAGGTCATTGTGCCCGGTGGATCTGGCCCGTGCGGTCGGTTTCGGTCGGGCTCTCCGGAGGTGCGGCGGCGGCGATTCATGGTCGACAAGTTCAGCGTGTTTATCCCGAGATTTAGCACGCTAGATTACGTTGGATGCCCTAACGCGTAGTTTCACAAAATGTAGGTAGCTTCGCCATTTTTGTCGGCAAAAATACATGTTTGGATATTTCGAAGCACGTCTTGAATTAGTGTTTTTAGGACGGTTCTCGAAAGCACCAATCAAGCGCGAAAAACATTCTAAGCTGAGTTTTTGCATTCCGCTGTGAGGTGCTCCCGAGGCACTTGAGGAATTCTTGATTTATTTCGACACGCTCATAACCGATAAAAAGTGCCCAACTTGTACTTCGCGGCGACGCCGGCTTCTGGAACGATCTTCAGAGGAACAAGACGGTTTCTGAAGATCAAAAGTAGGAGCATTCCTATGATCAGGAGTCCCAGTTGTCCGCTGTTTGGGTAGAGATATCCGGAATGTTCGAAAATGATCCTGAAACTCCATAATTAGAACGACGACTCAAAAGGAGCTCATCTTACGTAGCCAACAGTGGCGAAATGCACCTGGAAACGCTTCCGAAGAACGCGAAAAGGCCTTGCATCATTCCCTGAAATAGGAGATTAGTCTCTAACACTGTGGAGGATAGGCATACCTGATTCCTTGGACCAAGGATTTGAGAATACAGAGTTCCGGTCGGCGTCGCCACGTACGGAAAAGCGAATCCGAAACAGAGGCAGAAACTGGCGATGTAGGCAGCCATGGGAACGCGAGGCGTGTAGGCACACCAGGTGTAGCGGTCGTAGCAGCCGCCGTGCTTGGAAGTGTCTTGGATCGTCGAGTTTCCCTCTGATAATTAGGATTATTAGATGCAGATCCAAGCCAATTTCCTGCTTACCTAGCGGGATGTACTTCAGCGGTCCGCTGTAGAACGGATACGGCATGTTGATAAGGTGGTAAAGGGTGAACATGAGCAGCCCGAACAGGATCAGAAGTCGTTTATCCAGTCTTCCGATTGGCGTGTATCCCAGAACTACGTACTGGGACACTGAAATCAAGCAAGTGCCGGTTTGGATCAAGCCGTTGTAGAGAACCGCTTGGCCGTCGTTCCAGCCGTACATCGCGATCGTCAAGGGTGAAGCCATCCTGGAAAGAGCTGAGAATAGAGCCGGAAGGTGGAATAAGACACCTACACTTCGAGATCGGTGTTGATGCTGTTCTGCATGAACCAGAGGTAGATGCAAACGCAGGCGGCCACTTTGTCGAACTTGGGGAGGACCTTGTAAGGATCTGAAATGGTCATCGATTAGGCATGTTATAATCGCTAAATTTACCTTGGTTCCTCTCCTCTTTGGAAATAATTCCAGCGTAGCTTTCCGTGAATACCGTATACAGGAGGACGATCGCGAAAATGGAGATCAGGACCATGATGTAGGCCGGGATGGTGTACATGTTGAAGACGATCGGTCCGATGCTGCCTCCGGTCTTCCCAATCGGCGTAAAAATGGCCTAAAATAGGATTCAATTGAGGACTCGAGAGGGCGATCTTACCTGAATAGCCGGACCAACCGACAAGCCAAGCACAAATCCAGCGATTCCCATCGAAATCGCCTTGTTTCTGTCGGCATCTGTGCTCGCCGTGGCAGAATACGAGCGCAGAACGCCGAGGTTTCCCGACCCGAATCCGGCGATAAACCTGGCCACGATCATAATAAATCTGACATGTGAGTGGAAACATGGGAGAATGGCGTAGAGGAGATTACCCACAGCGGAGCAGAGGAGGCCACATACGGTTGGATGCGTTGTGCTCAGGGTCTTCTGGTTCCAGAAACCCAAAAGTGGGCTGGCGATGGTCTGGCCTAGGGAGTAGGCGGCCATGACCCAGCCGAGGAAGTCCAGGGAAGCTGATTCATCGAGCTGAAATGAAATCGAGATTATATAATTTTGGGTAAAGAGAAAAACGGACGCTTCGCGCCGGGAGCTCTGGTAAAGCAGCGACGCGGAATTCAGCCACTCGGGGATCGACGATTTGCCCAGCGCCAGAAGCACTCAGAATTCCGTCATCTGAGCTCGCCAAATGTTCATTTCGCTCGGCTGCAGCGACGAAAAAATCAGTTTTGCAACTGACAATTAGCTGATAAGAATACACCGGAAAGACAAAAACGAAGCCAATTTCGGATTCTGTTTATTGGTGATTCCGATCTATGAAGTCAACTGTGCCCTTATCAAATTGATCTTGCACAAAAACTGCATTAATCTCTAGACGGATGGATTAGCCGCATAATAACCGATCAGCCGCGTGTTCCTGGCTCATGTAATCATCCCACTTATCCCTAAATTTGGAGCCAATTCCAGGTGACGACCGACCGCTTTACTACTTACTGCTCAGACAAAACGGATCCACATCAAAGCCGCATTTCGGTCTACCGACAAACATGCTCAAGTCTGTGTCTAGTTTCGACGTTTTGTCTCTCCCCACACCCCAACCCAAACAGCGCAAAACACCAGATTCTATCCAATTTTACGACTAACTCTGATCTATGGGCCGATCGGCGGTGATGTCGGTCGATAAGCACAAAAGGTCTAAAATAGTCCGATGTGGGAGAAGATAAGAACGTCGCTGGATTCAGCAAACGGGTGCCATTCCGAAAAAATGACGCAATGGTTGTCTGAACGTCGTGGGGTTTAAGGTTTTGGTCTTTTGATCGGGGATTGACGGAAACGACAAACACTTACCCCGCTGAGATACGGCCACATCGAAGTGAAATAAATAGAGAATTGAATTCCGCACAGAAACTGGACGAAATTTGAGATCCACAGGGAGAGCCACGGCGATTTCCTGGATTCCAGTTCTTTGGTCCTGAAAGCTTGGATCTTAAAGTTGTCAGGAACCTTGGAACTCACATATCGTCAAACTTGGAATTCTTGATATCGACTTCGTAGAGGTCTTCCGGTCGTAGCTCAGCTGGAAGGTTTTTCTCTGGCACCGTCATGGCTCTGAAATTCTGGTTTAATGCACGTTTGCAACTTTAGTAAATGCCGATTCACAGCAAGATCTCAAATGGCGCAGAAATGAATAACGGAAGGTGGAAACTAAAAGTTTCCGTAGCCTAAAAGGTCACTTTAAAGGTCTCGTTCCACGCAGTGAGGATCAAGCCCCGGAATCCCTGAAAAATGCTACGGAGCAATCGAAGCCAGTTTTAGAGAGTTCGATCCCGGGAGAAACCGTCTCGAGAGTGAGAGACAAAGTCCGCTATCCATTAAATGGAATCATGACAAGTAGAAGCTTCGTTATCAGCTCTTGCGGCCGGATTGTCTTTGGTGGTAAATTGTGGGCGAGGGGAAGGCGGCTCTTATCTCGAAGATGGGGGTGAGAGTTGAAACACAAAATACATAATCGCAAAAAATGTGTTTTCGTGTGACCGGAACTTGCAGCTCTGTCATGACCTGACGGTCCAAAGTCGATAGAATTCTTTTTATTGCTGGTTACAGCTTATAGAATGTTCCTTTCTTGTATTTAGTCGGCACTCCGCTCCTCGGCACCATCTTCAAAGCGACCAGTCGATTTCTGAATCCAACCACTAGCACCATTCCCAAGATCAACAGAGCCAGCTGTCCACTCGTCGGCCACAGGTATCCTGATTTCTCGAAAACCATCCTGAAATTAGGGTTTTTGGAGATATTGGACCGGTGATTCTTACGTCGACAGAAGCGGCGCAATACATCTGGAAACGCTGCCGAAGAACGCGAAGAGGCCTTGCATCATCCCCTGAAAGTCGATAGTCAGCTTCAATTAGGATAAGGATCAAATATACCTGATTCCTTGGACCCAGAACTTCTGAATAAAGAGTTCCGGTGGGCGTCGCAACATAGGGAAAAGCGAATCCGAAGCAGATGATGTTGCTGATGATAAATGCGATCAGTGGGACGCGGGAAGTGTGCGAACACCAGGTGTATCGTTCGTAGCAGCCGCCGTGGACAGACGTGTCGTCGGAGATGGCGCTGGCATTCTCGGCTGAAATCAGATATTGGGAAAAATGGCCCAAACCAACTTCAGAACTGCGCGCTAGTGGGGAGCTACCGATTCCCAGCTCTGCGTCCAGTCAAAATGAGCGGATTCAAGGGCATCAGTCTGTCCTCCGCGTCTGGCAGACAATATTTGGCGTCTCCAGACAAGTTCATGTCTGTCTCTCACCACAGCCCGTCCAGTCACTGTGCCCCGTGATCTGAGTGCGTGCGGTCGGATCTCCCTGAGCATCTGACTCACGAATCGTCGCCGCTCCATATCGTGAAATTCCTAGGTTTGGCTCACCTTGCGGAATATACTTCAACGGCCCACTATAGAACGGATACGGCATATTGACGACGTGATACATGCTGAACATAATCAAACCGAACATGATCAGTTTTCTTTTGTCCAGTTTTCCTATCCTCGTGTACGCCAAAATAGTGTAATGCACGACGGAAACGAGGCAAGTGCCGGTCTGGATCAGGCCGTTGTAGAGAACCGCTTCTCCGTCGTTCCATCCATACATCGCGATAGTCAAAGGAGAAGCCATCCTGAAAAAATCGAAGGATATCGCTACTACGGGAATGTGCACCTACACTTCGATATTCGTCGTGATGCTGTTTTGCATAAACCACAGATAGATGCAGATTCCAGCGGCGATGGGGTCGAATTTCGGGAGAACGTAGAATGGGTCTAAAATGGGGATTCAATTAGGGATTACGGAGAACTGACCTACCGTTAGATCTGTCCTCTTTGGACAGAATTCCAGCGTAGTCTTCCTTGAAGACTGTAAAGAGGAGAACGATCGAGAAAATGGAGACGAGGACCATAATGTAGGCAGGGATGGTGTAGGTGTTGAACACGATCGGCCCGACCTTGAATCCATCCTTTCCGATTGGCGTGAAAATTGCCTAAACGAGATTAAATCAATGAAAATAAAAAAACCGAAAATCACCTGAATTCCAGGTCCAACTGATAATCCAAGAACGAAACCGGCGATTCCCATGGAAATCGCCTTGTTCCTGTCCGCCGCCGTGCTCGCCGTAGAGTTGTAAGAGCGCAGAACACCCAGATTCCCGGATCCGAAGCCAGTGACAAACCTCGCGGCGATCATGATGAATCTGATATGATCCGGGCTGAAGACGGGAAGCAGCGCGTAGATGAGATTCCCGACGCCGGAGCAGAGCAGTCCGAATGCGGTTGGATTCGTGGTGTTGAGTGTTTTCTGGTTCCAGAATCCCAAAAGTGGACTTGAGATCGTTTGACCGACGGAGTAGGCGGCGACTACCCAGCCGAGGAAGTCGAGTGTGGCGTTTTCGTCGATCTGGAATGCGTAATTTCGAGTTAAAAGTCGGTCTGCAGATTTCAACGACTCACTCCGCTGAGATACGGCCACATCGAAGTGAAATAAATTGAAAACTGGATTCCGCATAAAAATTGGACGAAGTTCGTGATCCACAGGGAGAGCCATGGCGATTTTCTAGATTCCAATTCTTTGGTCCTGAAACACCATCTTCTATTAAAGATCGCATCCCTTAAACCTCACATTTCGTCGACCTTCACGTTCTGCAAACCCATCTCAAAGAGATCTTGCGGCCTCAGCTCCACGGGAGTCTTCTTCTCGTCCACGGTCATCTCTCTGAAAGCGCGTGACGTTTGGATGCACTCAGAAAGGACTCGCGGAGGTGGAAATCAACATGTGATTATGGAAATCAGGACAGGCTGCGTAAGAAGGACATAAACACGAAGTGGAAAGATTTGGCGACGCCCAAAATCTCAAATTGTAGAATTCAGGTGGGAACCGAGCAAGCTTGAATAGCTGAAAGCCGCTAAAAGCATTTTGAGAGGGAGCACGTTATGGACGCCTAATGGATTCTTCCCATGCACGCAAAGCGCATTAGCTCCGGAAAACACGTTCACGAGAATTCTCCGAGAATTGGAATCGTTTCAAAGACCAATCTTTGAGGCGATTGAAAAAGGAGAAACAGTATGGCCAGGGATATCCTAAGTCAGCACGTCTGTTAACCTGGAACAGTTGTTCCCAGAAAATCAACAAAAGCAAAAATTGCGAAATTTCGTTTTTCGATCTTAAAATAAGCCAGAAACAGCCGTTTTGTTTGTAGAACAGAGAAGCGTCTCCTATGCAGAGATATTTATAGGGAACACAGCATTCATGCCTTTTGGAAATGAAAGTCCAAAATAGCGTTAGAAGACGTTCGAAGAACACAGAACAGCGGTTTTGGTTATTAGAAGGGCTCCTCGAAAGTATTTTGAACTGTGACAAATCGAAAATCTCTGAAAGATTCGAAATGCAAATATAGCTACGCACCAAAAAAACATTGTTATCTGCCCTAACAAGGCCCAAAACAAAGGTAATTATGAACTAGGGGTATCTGAGAACAGCATAGAAAGAGCGGAAGATGGAGCTAGGGAACGATTCCCTACGTAGGAGAGACTCCGAGAGTCGTAAAAGTAGCATATCTGCACTCGGGAAATTTTAGGACGATGGGCTTTCCTTGAATTCGATTTGCACTTTTGTGGTGTTTGAGATGATAGTGGTGATAAGAACGGTTTCAACCGATCAATGAAATGCACTTTGGGTTTGTTCTCCCATGGCGTTCCTGGGCTTTCAAATCCGCGATTTCGGACTTATTTTCAGCTTTTCAGCATCTCTGGATAACGTTCTCTGAACACACAACCCATCTGGATTTCGCATTTCAACTCTCCGCCACCCCAAGTCCTTTATTTGCCAACTGTTCCCATCGTCCGAGCGGATCTGCAGGACACGCCTTCCAGTCGCCCGAACCAGCGAGCAGTGCTGGAAATAGCCCATCACTAGCCACCGTTTTGCTCTGTTCATAAACGCTTCCTGATCTATCCATGTCCTCACTTTTCGTTCCGTGGTACTTCATTCCACCTGAGATTCGATTCTTCGTCCTCGTTCATTGCGCCTGTTGTCCATTCTTCGTTCGGCTCCGCAGTTCTGCATCGCGTCTGCTCGAATCCCGATGCCAAAGGCATACCGTAACCTCGATTTCCTGTTTCCTCTTCATATTCGGTCTTCAAAGCTTCATTTTGCGTGAATCGACGTGTCGTAGGCCCAGATCCATTCCAGCAGCTCCAAAATTCCTTCGATTTTCGCTGTCCGCTGGAATCTTCAATAAAACCGAATTATGGCGCCAAAACTCTAAAATGCACCCACTTTGCACCCAAACAGCCATTATTGATCCAACTTCTCTTCTGGGGCGCCGCTTCAGTTCTTCATCGCGGCCGGTTTCCCACTGACCTTGCGTCGATTCGGCGTCCATCCGCTCGAAATCCTCCCTAATCTTCTCCCAGGTGCGTTTTCTGCTTCCAGCGCCCAATTTCCGGCTTCGTTTCCGCATCGCTGACCTTCTAATCGGCCATTCTCCTCCGCTTCCACCTGCCGACCGTTCATAAGCTGTCCCAGTCCCTCAAATGACCTCTCACTGTGCTTCTCAGACGTTCCATCGTCTCCCACAGACGTCTATTCCACAACTTTGTCTGCTAACACGTTCCTCGGCGTTCTCGAAGTCGCCGGATATCGATCGAACCCAGCCGCCGTCGCTGACGTCAACAACCGTCTGTCTTGTTCTCGAATGTTCCACCCCAGATGGATTTTGAACTTCGCGGTGTCTAATCGTGCCGGGACCCTTGCTCTCCGAGCGTCCGCGGGAACCCAGCGCTTTCTAGAACGTTCTGTCTTCAAGGGAAGCCTAAAACGTGCCGCCCTAGCCGGCCAGTCCGCTCCGCGCATCATCCAGTGTCAACTCGTGGATTTCAGATCTGACGTCCGTTTTTCAGATTACCGAGTGTGCTTTCTCCCGTGATCATCATGTGCTCATAATATTACTGTGTCAATGTGGGTGTGCTCCCCTGCTCCAGCCGCTGCGTAGTCTTTATTTGACCATTTTGGTGACAATTGTGTGCGATCTGTATCCCTGTGCTGCTTCTCCTCTCTGTGATTCCATGCTTCTTCTCCACTGTTTGCTCCCATGTTGCCAATCGCGCGTTGTGATGCGTACTGTAGTGCTGCTTGACTCGTTTATAACTTCCGAACCATTCGCATGCGCTGCTGCTCCATAAGTTCTTAGTTCTGCGGCTCCTATATCCGTCAGGCGCCTTCTGATGCGTGTTGTAATGCAGTTTGATTTGTTAATATCCTCTGAATCGTATCATATGCACTTCTTGACGCTCCTATATATGCCACGCGCGTTCCAATGCGTTATGTGGTGCTGCGTGACATGTATTTAACCTTGTAATTCTGCCCATGCGTTGCTGCTCCATAAGGTCTTGATTCTGCCGTTCCTATGACCGCCACGCGCTTTCTGTAGTGCTGCTTGACTTGATTACAACCTTCGTGTCCGTCATTCGTGTACTCCGTCGCGTTGTTTTCGTTCTCCATCGCGTTTAAGAACCATTTTTTAATTCTCTCTCGTTCATTTCAGAAAAGATTAAAAAAAATGAGCGCTGAAGCGGGAGAGACCTTTGCCTTCCAGGCTGAGATCGCCCAGTTGATGAGTCTCATCATCAACACCTTCTACAGCAACAAGGAGATCTTCCTCCGCGAGTTGATTTCCAACTCGTCGGATGCCCTGGACAAGATCCGCTACCAGGCGCTCACTGAGCCCTCGGAGCTGGACACGGGCAAGGAGTTGTTCATCAAGATCACTCCGAACAAGGAAGACAAGACTCTCACCATCATGGACACTGGTGTCGGTATGACCAAGGCTGACTTGGTCAACAACCTTGGTACCATTGCCAAGTCCGGAACGAAGGCGTTCATGGAGGCTCTCCAGGTAAGTATTTTTTTTGCCTTGTTTGTGATATTCCGAACTATTCCTGAGCCCTATCTTACACAAATCTTATTTTCAGGCCGGAGCCGATATCTCCATGATCGGACAGTTCGGAGTCGGATTCTACTCCGCCTTCCTGGTAGCAGACAAAGTCGTTGTTACCTCCAAGAACAACGACGATGAATGCTACCAGTGGGAATCGAGCGCTGGAGGATCTTTCATCATCCGCAGCTGCACTGATCCCGAACTCACCCGCGGTACCAAGATGGTTCTCCACATCAAGGAGGACCAGACTGAGTATCTCGAGGAGAAACGCATCAGGGAGATCGTAAAGAAGCACTCTCAAT
Source organism: Steinernema scapterisci (assembly GCA_000757745.1). Lineage (NCBI taxonomy): Eukaryota > Metazoa > Nematoda > Chromadorea > Rhabditida > Steinernematidae > Steinernema > Steinernema scapterisci. The sequence goes on from KN167324.1 coordinate 26,594, forward strand.
TCATTGGATACCCCATCAAACTCGTCGTCGAGAAGGAACGCGAGACTGAGGTTGAAGATGACGAGGCCGAAGCCGAGGAGCCTAAGGAAGAGAAGGAAGGAGAGGTCGAGAACGTTGGCGAGGATGAGGACGCCGACAAGAAGGACGCCAAAAAGACCAA
>KN167326.1:0-10453 GCA_000757745.1 Steinernema scapterisci
CTTTTGAAGCGGTCTTCCAAACCCTCGAGAGCCTCTTGCTCTCTGCGCTGAATGGGCACTAAAAGCTCGGTTCTGGACAACTCTTTTTCGACCCGGAGGGCGTTCAAGTCGCAAGAAAGCTTAGCCATCTTTGCTTTCTTCTCGTCGGGCGTAGCCAAGGATACCCGTTCCACACTGTCGCGGTGTTCAAAGTGATCCTTAAGGAAACAAGCGCTGCAAAGGAAATACTGAAAACGACTTTGAAATCAAGGTTCCGAGAGATGAACCCACGTCAATGACTTTCTGCTCCGCTGCGCAGTGGCCGCAGTGAAAAGCGTCTTTAGGCTCGAGTTCAGCTTTACAAGTGGTGCAGGTCAAAGTGGACTTTGGCTTCAGAGGTCGTTTTCGGGAATTGAACTCTGAAAGCAACTTTTCTCAAAACCACCTTTTAAGCTGTCTACTTTTTGCTAAGGTGCTTTCCTTACAAGAATCACATTTGAGGCTCGAAGAAGGCTTGAGGCAAATATAGCATCTCAACAGAAAGAGTGGATCGGGTGGGATGTAGCTTTCGTATGCGAGGGCCTTCATATCGATTGCAAAGAGCGTCCTCGGGGTTCCGTCGGTGAAGTAGAGATCTGTTCCAGAAAAGCAACATCCTTTTGCACTTTGTCTGAAGTTCTTCAGTTCTTTGGCAAATATCGTTCTAAACGACATTTAGAGAGAAGGACACTTACTTATTAAGTCGTAGTCTTAGCATTAGAGCACGTTGAGCTTACCTCATGTTCAGTCTAATGCAGTAAAGATGGTTGTTGGCTATTTGCAGAAAGAACACTGTGTGTCCAATTACCAGGGTCTTGATAGATTCTGCTGGTGCAAGCTGCGCTCCATAAACTTTAGACTCAAACTTAGCAATCGGGTCTGAGATTCCGGAAGAGAACAGGGCAAACTCCTTGTCACCATTGACGACCATGTAGATCCTGTTATTATAGCAAAAGGAGGCAGAGAATTCTTTGTCTTAAAACTGAATACAATCTGGGCTTTTGGGAACCTCTATACCTGGCACCGTAAAGACGTTCTTGGTGGAAAACGAGTAGAGAGTCCGATAACCGTCTTTGGGCTTAGACAGAATGTGACTGGCAGTCGGATCTCCTCTGAATTCAGCTCTTAGAGTTTGAAATATTACGGATGTTTACGTTATGTCTTTGATGACTTTGAACACGGGCTTGCCGCCTCGGTCTGAATCCGGCTCTTGAACGTACAACTCTCCACAACCATATTCATGGTACGAATGGAAGATAGTCTCTCCTTCAACGATCCAATAGCAGTGATAATGCTAAGACAAAAAATTATAACTTGAACACATGAGACCAATTACCGCTCCAGGACACATTAACTTTTCCTCATTTCTTTTCGTTTTTCTGTTATAGACAAGGAGCGCGTCTCCGCCGTTTTTCCTAAAATCTAACTGTCACCAAAAAACTGTCGCTTTGTGTTATTTACCAATTCCAGGAATAAATTTTGGCGTTGGTCACACACAGTTCTGGGTTTTTGAAAATATCTGAGACTGCGTATCGACATTTTATGGGTTTTACAAGATTGTTAGACGCCATTTCCCATTAGATGCAGGCTGAAAAACAATAAAGAGAAGCTCGCAAGATGACAGCTAATGTGCTGGTCGAGAGTGCGATTGCTAGCGGCTGATCGAGGAGCACAATCCGGCTCGGACAACAAGAGAAACGACAAAAATCGATTAGAAACTGCCAAGCAAACATCCGCCACTTGGCCGTGCAGAATTGTGTTGACGCTTGGACCCACATCAGCATTCATTTGTTACACGTCGCATCGAAGCCGGCGTTGATTTATTGCCCTGCTTTGTTCTCGGCCTCTTTCAGATCTGCTTACTGCTCTCTATCTTTCCCGCCCTCTTGAGTTTTCAACCTTTCCCGTCTCGCTTAGCGGAGCTTATCTCCTCTATTTTGTGTCCTAAAAGATATCATTCAGACTTAGGTCAAGAGATCAACACAGAAACCGGTAGATTACCACTACGTTTAAAGTTGAAGTCATGTTTATTAATAGGAAGTTAAATAGTTAAGAGCAGTGATAATAATGGGTCACTGACTCGAGTCGCTGACTCGAGTCATTGACCTGAGTCGGGCCGACCCACGACTCGACTCGTAATTATTTTTGGAATTCTGAGTCGACTCATGACTCGACTCACTATTGTTTTCAGATTTTTGGGTCGACCCATGACTCGACTCACATTAATATAATTGTGAGTTCACATCACTGGTTAAGAGCCTAGGAAAGCAGATTAAGAAATCTTAGAATTCACAATATTCATATACATATCAAAGCGTTCGATGATCTTGAGAAGATCGTTCTTCCACTGCTCGAACTCATCATTCTTCTGAACGTTTCAATTTAAGAACAACAAAAACATCATAAAATTGCCTCTTTGATGAACTCCTTCAGTTTCTTCAACTCCTCCACTTCCGCCTCAAAAGCGTTCTTCGTAATCACAGCCGCGTCTTTCAATTTCGCCGCGCGTTTGATTACAGATAAAACTCGTTCTTGTCGTTTTTTGAAATATTGCTCTCTCTTGTTCCACAACGGGCGAGTGGATGAGGTGATCTCCTTGCTTCCGTCGGTGCTCAGGCTCCGCAAGCAAGTCTCGACCTCTGCCAACTTCTTGTGTCTCTCAATCTGTTCAACAAAACTCGCCTTCTTCACTTTTTCCCTGTGGTCGACGTGGGAATCCCAGGCACAGTCGCCACAGATTAGGAACTGAAAAGTCCGTAAAATTCTATGAATTCTTGGTCCAAACATACGTCCACTTTTCCTTCTTTTTGGGCACAAAGCTCGCAGTGTCGAGTCTCTGTTAGTCTCTGTTAGAGTGGAACCACAAGTGCTGCAGTTCAAGTAAGTTTTGAGGACGCTCGGCACGTTGGAATTGTCCTTGTCTTGGCAATCTGAAAGGTGATCCTCATGTTATGTAAGACAATAAACTTGCCTTGGAATGCAAAGTTGACGGGCAGGGATTGGTCCATCTTCAGAACCACCGACTCACGACATTCCGGACATTTGAGGGTTTTGTGCTTCTGGACTGGATCCACAACTGCCAGTTCCGGCTTGCATTCGCCGCAGACTGAGTGTCCAAACGGGAACACCTTTGGATCAGAAGCATTGTCGAGGCAAATTGGGCACTGGAAGTGGAGCTGCGACCTTACTCCGGTAGAAGATGCGTAAAGAAACGAATCGATCGCAAACAAGGTCTCCGGAGTTCCGTTGGTGAAGAAAGGCCTTGTCCAAAACAAAGTTCCATAAATTCCATAAAAATCATTGTTCCATAAAAAGCCTATACACATGTGTGTTACCTGGAACTGAAAAGGATTTCTTTGCTTCAAAACAGTAAAACTAGCGCTTATCGTCTTCGGTACCCGAGAGAATATGGGTCCACCAAAGAGTTCCGCTAATCATAAATATTAGGTCTGTCAGAAACATGTCTATTAGGCTCTTACTCTACTTTCGCATGAGATTCAAACTTGGTTTGAGCGTTTTGAGAAGAAAGTGCTTTGTAAACGTTCCATCCACTCGATCGTTCAAGCCAAATATGGACTTTAATTCAAGAAAACGTCCTCTGAGTCAAAGTCAACTTTAACCTGCATCAAAACATCAAGTTGAAGCGACTGACGCTTACCACTGCCGCCACTGTGCGGCGGGAGAAAGAGCTGTTAATGTGAGTCTCTGAAAACCCGGACTGAATAACCGACTAAACCCGGTTCTCCGGTACAATCCGAACCCCTCGATCGGGACAATCCGAACTCCAAAACAATTGAGACCCCAGAAGAATCTAGTCCCCAGAACAATCCGAACCCCTCCCTATCCGCCCGGCAAAGCGACAGAACATCCGGCTTAAGTGCGTCCTAATTTCTACTTCTTGATTCGCTCGCTCCGCAGCATTCGCCGAGTGACCCTCGTCCCAGAACTTCCAGCTCGTCTACTCAGCCTCCGTCTTCTTCAATTGCTCCACCCAAGCCAGAACCACTCCGTCTCTGACGTCCTCTGCTTCACTGACGCTTCTCAAGTGTAATCTTCGTCCAAACGGAAATCCGCTAACTTACCACCTCCATCATATGAGTCTGCTGTGGGATTACCGCAAACCACGTCCAGCCCTTCGGAATCACCACAATCCTATTTCTCTGCACTTGGCCGTCACGTCCAGGAGATCTTCCTGGAAGTTGCGGAGAGGGGAGCAGACGCCTGATCATGGCTTTTCTCCTCCTCTTCGTTCTCCCTCTTCTTCAGGCATTCGATCTCAGTATCCTCCCGGCAATATTTCTCCTCTTTATCTGGCTCTTTAGAGCGGTTCGGATTATACCGGAGAACCTTAAACCCCATAGCTTACGTCTAATTTTTAGCTTACGCTCTCTCAACTTTGAAAAAATCGTTTAGTTTCTAAATCATTAAGACTTTATAAAAGGTAAAGGGCCGTGATTAAGGTCTTATCTGTAAGCAGGAATTCACGCCGCGCTACAAAGCAGTTCCGCGTGACCAATTCTCAGGCTTTTATTATTCAGACAGGCGGGATTTTGTGTCTCTTTGTTCCCAATCTTATTTGCCCTGACGTTTTTGAAAGCTTCACTTTGGGACACAGTGTTTCTAACTTGGTTCCAATTATAAAGTTTTCTCTCCGCTTATCGAGGGAAACGACGTTCACCAAAGAAATGGGCGTAACGAGTGAATTTACAGAGAATCAATTGCGTGTGGACAGGTGCGAACGGCATGCTGTATCATGTCTGCTTTCTATCTAAAGAATTGGACGTTTACAAGACACTTTTTTCTCAAAACGGTCAGATCGAGTTTGAATCTGTTGGACGGGTGAAGTAAGAACTGTTTTCTAAAATATTTTCATTTGTTATTTAGTGGAGATTTGTACGGAAACTGTATTCTCACAACCGCCGAAGACAACAAGCGCAGACTTTATAGTTTGGAAACGAACAAGCACTTTACAGTCCCAGGTAGTCATCATTTAGGCTCGCTGTTATAACTTGCTTTTTGCAGACAAAGACTTTAAAGCGTGTTTCGTCTATGGCGACAAAGTTTACGCGGTCGCTCGAAATAACAACAAAATTAAGCTCTACTCGTCGCATATTTCCGACACGGCTTCTGACCTCGCCCAGTTCGAATTTGAAGTTCAAGCAGTGCTGCTCAATGTTTCTTGTTACATACAGACAGCTGTGATTGGCGACACGGTGTTTTTTCTGGGAAAGAACACAGGTGAAAGACTTCATTGTTATAAGCTCGACATGCGGTATGCGTGTTTTTAAGCTTTTTAGCTTTAAGCAAAGTCTTTATTTCAGAACCAAACAAGCCGAAAAACTGCCTTTTGATCGAAAAGCATGCGGCTTTGACATCTACGAGACAAAACTTTACTTTACCGACGGAACTCCGGAAACGTTGTTTGCGATTGACTTGCGGCAACACGTATACAAAGGCGACCTCCCACCCAGGTCTGGTATGGCAGGTATGGCAAGCGGCTTAAAGTGGTACTTCATGAGTCGGTTTTAGATGCGAACCTGAGAAAGCGACTTTTAGAATTCAAGTCTACTTTAACCTGCGCCGATTGTAACATTGAAGTTGTGCCTAAAGACGCGTATCACTGCGGCCACTGCGCGACGGAACAGAAAGTCGTTGACGTAAGTTCGCCTCTTAAAAGTCTGGTTTTTGAGTATTTTCAGTATTTCCTTTGCGGCTCCTGCTTGCTTAAAAACCACTTTGAGCACCGGGACAGTGTGGAAAGGGTAGCTTTAGCCACGCCAGATGAGAAGAAAGCCAAGATGGTCAAGTTCTCTTATGACCTGGATACCCTCCAGACCGAAAAAGCGGCGAACCAGGCCAAGCTTTTAGAGCCTATTAAGCGCAGAGAGCAGGAGTCTTGCAAAAGTTTGGATGAGCACTGCAAAAGCCTTGAGGAAGACTATAAGTCGATAACGGAGCAAGTGGCCGAAGTCAACGAAGACCCGGTGATCACAAAAGGAGCTCTTGATGCCAAAACGAAGGGATTGATGGAATTGGAAGCAACTGTTGAAAAGGTCTGGTTCTGAAAATCGCTCTTACGTCATTTTCTTTGGTTTAGAAAAACGAAGACTGGATCAAGTGGAAAATGAACTTTTCAAAATGAACATTGGGGTTAATACTATCTCTAATCATTATGTACCTCCCTGTTTTGAAGTTCTACTTTGGATCCTCCACCATATCCACGTTGCCCGTGTTGTAATAAAATCTGTTGTTGAGCCAACCGCGCTCACGTTATCTCTATACCCTCATCATGCACGGGACGACAAGCACGTCTCCTGAAGCCGAACTGTCGTGGGTGGGCGATTTTCCTTTTTTCCTCACGCAAAACACGTTTCCGAAACGTTAGCTACACTAATTACTCCACAAACAAACATGCCAGAATTGGTTCTTTAGCGTCAGCAGTTAGACCGCGATAGTAGTCCCACGACTCAAGCCGGCGTTGGAGGCTTGCGTATTCGCTACGAAACCGAGCTACTTGTCAAAAAGAACGAGTCCACTCGTTTGCCGTCAAGTCTCCTTGAGTCTTGGACTTGCTTATACGACACGCACGTCACCCTAGTCAATGATCGGGTCATACTCAGCGTATCCACTGATCCAACCTGATCTCGTTCAGTGCAGGTTTCAAAATTTAGCATTAATTTTACCAAACGAAAACTTAAATAAGCTCCGAAAAATAGGAGAATCACTAGAAATGGCTTCCAGCGATCCCGTCAAAGTAATCAAATGTCGCTACGCCGTCTCGGACATTTTCATAAAGGACTTTTTGTTTGTGACTAACAACAAGATTTACGCTTATAATTCGTAAGTATTGGCTTCAAAAACAGCAAATTTTTAAGACTCTTACTTTAGGCAAAAAGATAACGAGCTTCTCGTCTACAACAGGAAGACAAAGAGAAACGAGGACAAGTTAGAGTGCCCGAGACAGGTACTAAAAATAGTCCAACTTGTTGTAATTAGCGTTCTGTTCTAGAGAAGCAATTGTTATTGGAACGTCAAGGATGAGACAGTGTTTCATATGTGCGCCAGTTCCGGACATTGGTTCGTTTACGAACAGATTCCAGATGAAGCTGACAATAGCTTCCACTATATTGAGATTCTGAGGTCAGTCTTCTTGACACTAGAAACTCGCAATCGAGACCAAAACTCTAATATTGACCTAATTTAGTGGAATCTTTACTCCTAGCCACATTCTGACAAAACCTGAAAATGGGCACAGGACCCTCTTCTCGTTTATTTCAAATAACCTCTTCAAGGTGCCAGGTATAGTAAAAGTAGTCTTTAACCCTTAAAGCGTCTCTTTTGACAGATAAGGACTTCCTGGCCTCTTTTCGCTACGGCAATCGCATCTACATGGTTGTCTTTGGCGACACAAAGATCGAGCTTTACTCTTCAGGGATCTCAGACAGCATCGCTAAGTTTGAATTTGACGTTCCTGGAGTTCAGCTACTTCGACGCTCTGTGGAGACTCTGGTGATTGGCCACACGGTGTTTCTGCTGCACAAGCAGAACGGCCGCATTTGTGGTTTTAGACTTAACATGGAGTGAGTTACCTTCGTCGCTTTCGTTTCTTACCGTCCGTGTTAAGAACAAAAACTGCCGAGAAGCTCCCGTTTGATCAAACCGTATCTGGATTTTGCCTTTTCGGGACAAAGCTCTACTTCACCGACCTACAACCTAGAAATCTGTTTGTAATCAACTTGCTGCCTTATCAATACAAGAGGGACTTCCCACCAGATCCACTCACCCAGAGAAGATGTTATGTTTGTTTCAAGTCTTCCTATATTTTTCAATGCAGCGCTTGTATGGAAAGATCTCTAAACGTGATGGATGCAGCAGATGCGAATGTAAGAAAACGGCATTTGAAGCCAAAGTCAACTTTAGCCTGCACCAACTGTAAAGCCGAAATCGAGGCTAAAGACGCTTATCACTGCGGCCACTGCGCAGCGGAGCAGAAAGTCGTTGACGTAAGCACCCTTCTGAAAACCCGAGTTTTCAAAGTTGTTTTTAGTGTTTTGTTTGTGGCTCTTGCTTCCTTAAGGATCACTTTGACCACCGTGACAACGTGGAACGGGTATCTTTGGCCACGCCCGACGAGAAGAAAGCTAAGATGGCCAAGTTCTCTTACGACTTGGATACCCTTAAGACTGAAAAAGAGGCGAATCAGAACGAACTCCTACATTTCATCAAGCGCAGAGAGCAGGAAGCTCTTGAGTATTCGAAGGAACACTACAAAAGCCTTGAGGAAGACTATAAGTCAATGACGGAGCAAGTGTCTATGGTTACCGAAGACCCGGTAATCACAAAAGCGGCTCTTGATTCCAAAACGAAGGAATTGGTGGGACTAGAGGAGACTGTTGAAAAGGTTCATTTTCAAAGCTTGAATTTAAAACTTATAATCATGTTTCAGAAAAACGAAGATTGGATCAAGTGGAAAATCAATTTTTTGAAATAAATTTAACTGCACAGCTTCTTAATAAAAACTTGAAAAGACGAGAAACGTTCGTAAGAGAAAAATCGGATATGAATGTTGTGGTTCTTGTCAGTCAAACAGTCAGTTTCGCCTTGGATCCTCCACTACAACCATGTTGCTCCGCTTGTAATAAAATCTGGTGTTGGGACAACCGCGCTCACGTTGTCTTCTCCCTCCGGCTTTGTCGCGTTCTCACTTTACCCTCGCCATCCACGGGGCAACTGGCGCGTCTTTTGTGCGACGCCGACGACAGATAGGTGCCCTTCCAAAAACATCCTCTTTCGCAATGAAAGACCGTTTTCCTCTTTCCTGGCGACCTTAGCGGGTTGGCGGCAATGATGCCTTAGTTGTCATTCCTTTCCATCCGCTGCAAACTGTCGTCCTGTTTCCTCTTTCCTCACAACCGTTTGAGCACGTACTCAACTTTGCGGTCTATAGTCCAGAATAGCCGGGTTTCTCGCTATTGTCGGCCCAAACCCATGCGCCATTTTTGTTCTGGACTTTGTCGCGTTCTCACTTTGTGCCATCCATGCGACTCCTGGCGCGTCTTTCGTCGACAGCGACAGATCCTGTGCCTGCCCAAAAACATCCTCTTTCGTAATCGCAGCTGTTGGAAGACCGTTTTCCTCTTTCCTGGCGACCTTAGCGGGTTGGCGGCAATGGTGCCTTAATTGTCGCTCCCTCATCCGCTGCAAACTGTTGTCCTCTTTCCTCACAACTTCAGCGACTTTAGCGCGTTCTTAACTTTGCGGTCTATAGTAGTCCAGAATAGCCGGGTTTCTCGGTACTGTCTGTCTATAGCTAACGGGTTTGTTACGTTTCCACTTCAATCTTGCCGTCCACGAGACTCCTGGCGCGTCTTTCGTCGACAACGACAGAGTTGTGCCTGTCCAAAAACATCCTCTTTTGCTGTCGCAGCTGCTGGAAGACCGTTTTGCTCCTTCCGGCGACCTTAGCGGGTTAGCGGCACTATGTAGTCCTTTAGTTTTTGTTCCCTTGTTTGACCTCTATTCATATTCACGGCTTAAACAGGTCAAAATAGAAGTATCGAATAACCAAATTTTGCGTCAGCAGTTTGAAGACCACAATTATAATTTTAAGGTTCAACCCGATAAGTACCAGGGAAGAGTTAAGGCTTTGCTTTGGTAGCATCTCTCCTGGACGTGGAGCTTCGCTTCCTCCAAACAAAGACTCGCCGCTTAGCAGCAAAAACGATTGAAGACCGAACGTTTAGAAATGTCTTCCTCCAATTCAGTCAAAGTAGTAAAATGCCGATACGCCGTCTCAGACATCTTTATCAAAAACTCTTTGTTTGTGACTAACGACAAAATTTACGCTTATGACTCGTAAGTGGTAGCTGCAAAAACTAACTATCTATAACTAATTTGATTTTAGCGAGCATGACAACGACCTTCTTGTCTACAACAGAAAGACAAAAAGAAATGAGGAAAAGCTGGTTTGTCCGACACAGGTAATGAAAGACATATATGAATTTCTATATCAGCTCGGTTTCAGGGAGATGATTGTGATTGGAGAGTTGAGGCTGAAACGTTATTTCATATATGCGGCACTTCAGAATGGAGAGTTTACGAAAAGACTCTAAACGGCTTCAAATCTATTGGAAATATGGGGTAGGCCTTCTTAAGAATATGTCGTTTTCATACCCAAATTTAGAGGAACCTTGTGTGTTAGCCACATTTTGACAGATCCTAAAGACGGCAGCAGGACCCTCCTCTCCCTTATTTCTAAAAATGTCTTCACGGTACCAGGTATACTAGTAAATGTGCTCTCAGATTTTTGAAACTTTTTGCAGACAAGGACTTCTTAGCCTCATTTCGCTATAACAACCGCATCTTCATGATCGCCTGTGACGACACAAAGATCGAACTTTACTCGTCCGGGATCTCAGATGTCATGGCCAAGTTT
>KN167328.1:4249-26698 GCA_000757745.1 Steinernema scapterisci
ATAGGTAAGTCTGAATTTGATTTGGTATTTGGAGACTTCCTGATGACCCAGATGTGATTACGAGCGCTCCTACAAGTCCGATCCAATGCGGCAGGAATCAGCGATGGACGAATTGTGGAACTTGTGACACCTACTGCGAGAATTCGGGTCAAGCCTGCACCAGACAGTGCCAGCAGAAGTGTGAATGTATCCAAGGTAAGCCTGAGCATCTTCACTCTTGTCTCAGGATCCTCTTTCAGGCTACGTAAAGGACTGGAACGGCCAGTGCATTCCGAGATCCCAGTGCACAAGGCACCCTGACTGTAAGTCTCCAGGCTTCTCACTAAACCCGATTTCCCTGTTTCAGGCACCAAGATAGGCTGTCCCAGCACCTGGCCCTGCATCTGGCGTCCTCAAAGCTGCCCGTACAGCAATCCTAATTGCACCCAAGCCATCTGCCTTCAGCCGACTCCGACCTCCCATCCAGCAACTCGAACAACGACTGAGCCTTCATGTAAACTCACCTCAGAAACAGCCGAGACTCCCGAAACAACCTCTTCTTATCCCAGTTTTCCAGAAGTTATCACCAGCGTCACCACGGCCCCTATCCAATGCGGCCAAAACGAGCGTTGGAACAATTGTGGAACTTGCGACGCCTACTGCGAGGATTCCGGACAACCCTGCACTGACCAGTGCCAGCAGAAGTGCGAATGTCTCCAAGGTAGGCCCTTTGCTCCAGATTCCTCAACTTACCTTCCTACTGTTTCAGGCTACGTGAAGGACTGGAATGGCAAATGCATCCCGAGATCCCAGTGCACAAGGCATCCTGACTGTAAGATCCTCCCTGGCTTCTCACGAATTCCCTAAATTCTCCTTTTCAGGCACCAAGATCGGATGTCCCGGCGGCTGGCCCTGCATCTGGCGCCCTCAAACCTGCTCCTACAGCAATCCTAATTGCTCCCAGGCCATATGCCTTCAGCCGACTCCAACCGCCAAGCCTCCCGTCACTCCTCCACGTAGGTCAACTCGGAATCTTGACTTTCTAGCCGATTTCCTTTAGGAGTGGTCACCAGCGTCCCAACGAATCCGATCCAATGCGGCAGAAACGAGAGATGGACGAATTGCGGAACTTGCGACACCTACTGCGAGAGTTCTAACCAAGCCTGCACCAAGCAGTGCCAGCAGAAGTGTGAATGTGTTCCTGGTGAGTCCAGCACTTCTCTAGCTCTGAATCCGCTTGTGTTCAGGTTACGTGAAAAGCTGGGACGGCAAATGCATCCTCAGATCCCAATGCACTCTTCATCCTGACTGTGAGTTGACGTAGGAATCCTGGTAATCTCTAAAATCGATTCAGGCGCTCGTACCAGTTGTCCGGTCAACTGGCCCTGTGTTTGGAGACCCCAATCCTGTCCTTCGAGTGATCCTAACTGCAGCCAGGTGACTTGTCTTCAGCCCACTACTCCGAAGCCTACTACCAGGCCAACTCCCAGACCTACGCAACCTCCGGTCACCCTCCCGAGTAGGCCATTTCAGGAAGATTCCTGAGCTGTTTAGCGTTGTTTCCTTAGGAGTGGTCACCAGCGTCCCAACGAATCCGATCCAATGCGCCAGAAACGAGCGTTGGACAGATTGCGGAACTTGTGACACCTACTGCGAGGATTCCGGACAAGCCTGCACCAAACAGTGCCAGCAGAAGTGTGAATGTATCCAAGGTAAGCCTTAACCTTTGTTCCAGCTTCCTCAAGTTGTCTTCCTCTTGTTTCAGGCTACGTCAAGGACTGGAACGGCCAATGTATCCAGAGATACCAGTGCACGAGGCATCCCGACTGTAAGCTTCCTGGCCTCTCACATATCCTTGCGATACCCCCTATTTAGGCACCAAGATAGGCTGTCGGAGCACCTGGCCCTGCATTTGGCGTCCTCAAACCTGCCCATCCAACAATCCTAATTGTCCCCAGGCCATATGCCTTCAGCCGACTCCAACCTCCCCTCAAGCAACTCCAACAACGTCCCAACCTCCTCGTGAACTCACCTCAGCGAAACCTCTTCTTATCCCAATTTTCCAGGAGTTATCACAAGCGTCCCAACAAACCCGATCCAATGCGGCCAAAACGAGCGTTGGACAGATTGTGGGACTTGCGACACCTACTGCGAGGATTCCGGACAAGCCTGCACTGACCAGTGCCAGCAGAAGTGCGAGTGTCAGCCAGGTAAGCCTTCCTGATCTTCCCAATCTAAATTTCACCCTCACTCCAGGCTACGTCAGAGGCTGGGACGGAAGGTGCATCACGAAGAACCAGTGCACACGTCATCCTGACTGTAAGCCACCTAACCCTAACCCAGATCCAGCCCGAACCCCATTTCAGGCGATAGAATGGGATGTCCGAGCGACTGGAAATGCATCTGGTACCCGAAACCGTGCCCTGTGGACAATCCGGACTGCCTTCAAGTCTTCTGCCTTCAGCCGGTCGGAAACAACTCGATTCCAAACTCCAGGCCTCCCGTCACTCCTCCACGTAGGTCAACCCAGAATCTTAACGTTCTAGCCGATTTGCCTTAGGAGTGGTCACCAGCGTCCCAACAAACCCGATCCAATGCGGCCTAAACGAGCGTTGGACGGATTGTGGGACATGTGACACCTACTGCGAGAGCTCTGACCAAGCCTGCACCAAGCAGTGCCAGCAGAAGTGCGAGTGTCAACAGGGTAAGCCTTCCTTAGCCTCCAACTCACAATTTCACCCCCATTCCAGGCTACGTCAGAGGCTGGGACGGAAGGTGCATCCAGAGATACCAGTGCACGAGGCATCCTGACTGTAAGCCACCTAACACTAGCCCAGATCCACCCTAAACCCAATTTCAGGCGATAGAATGGGATGTCCCAGCGACTGGAAATGCATCTGGTACCCGAAACCGTGTCCAGCGGATAACCCGGACTGCCTTCAAGTCTTCTGCCTTCAGCCGGTCGGAAACAACTCTTCGCTCCCGGACGTGATTCCCACGAGCAACGGGGAACCCGTGGGATGACTTGTGAACGAGTCCATCGCTTCTAATAATTCCATCTTTCTGTGAAACCTGGAAATTCTAATAAACCGCTATTCCCAACGCCTTCCGGAACCATTCGCACCCATCTGGGATTTATGAATATCTCAAAATTCAACAACTTCAAACTTAACAAATTCGGCCACAAATCCTAATCCAACGGCTGCACAATCTGGTTGTTCAGCTTCACGTGTAACCTCACGAATAGCTGCTGCTGGAAAAGATTCTGGAGGTGCTTGTTCACGACCCTAAAAGACCTATTTTAACGATAACCCCGACCTCCTCGTCCTACCTCCCAATCGCCGCGATCTTCGATCCGCTCTTTCCCAAAATCAAGTGCGCTATCCTCGGCTTGTCAACCTTGATGTCCACGATGATCTGCAGCACATCTCCCACGAGTTCCCATTCGCAAATCGAGATTTTCAGCTTGTAGGCAACGTCCGACGGGAGTTCGTCCAGCATCGCCGCTCGTACGCGCTCTAAGCAGATCTCCTGGGGTTCCTGGAATTTCGAAGATACGGGTTACTGTAGCTGAAGCCTCACCTTGGTAGTCAGCGTAGATTCGTCCACTCTCCACTCACTGGGCTCGGCGAGGGACATCAGATGACTTCGTAGACCGTCGATTCCTTCGCCGGTCAGCGCGCTAACATAGAACACCGAGCTGAACTTGTCCCAGCCACGGACGTCCATGAAGAGGTGCTTCGTATCGGACCACGGGCATCTGTGGGTCGGTTTCGCTATGCATTTTCTGGAATTAGGGTTACTGTAGGCCCCGATAGCTCTAAAAGACTCACCTGTACTTCTCCATCCACTTCTCATCCTTCGTCTGTGGTCCAGTGGGCCTATTATGCAGCGGAATCGTCGCTTTCCCGAGTTTCCCAATCGTGTTCTGCGTCGTCTTGATCTCCTGGCCACCGACTTGACCCTCCGTCAGGATCTGCACCAGCCTCAACAGATCCGATCGCCTCTCAATCAGGTCGATTTTGTTGATGACAAGGCTGGATTTCAAGTGCGGATAACGGTGGAGCAGATGGAGGACCCGATGGTGAATGTAGTCCCCAACGGCGGTCGCGTCTTGGACTACGAGGATGTGGTCGGCTTTCTCTAGCGCTTTCTCGGGATGCGTGAGGATCGCGTCTTCTGAATGCGTGCCGACGACCTTCTTCGCGTGCTGGATTCCTACGGTTCCTGGGCTGTCGACGACGGTGAGTTGGATGCTGTTTTCGGTCAGGAAGCCGGTCACGTTCTGGAACAGAGAGGATTAAATCGGATCGACCCCCAAACTACCGTACCTTAGTGGTCGTATCCATCTTTCTACTGACCGCGCTGACTTCCGCCTTGATGAGCTTGTTCATCACCATCGATTTCCCTACATTCGGGGCGCCGATCACAGCAATCTGATGGGCTTTGTGGACGCATCTTCTCTGCAGGAAGCCTATCAGCCGTGCTCCCCTAAACATCTGAAACTCCACGTTAATATCCAATCGCAAAACCAAGAAAATAAACGAATTAAAGGACCTTAAGCACCCATGTATTCAAAAAGCAACAATAGAAATCAAATCGATCGTGGTGTTATGCAGATCTGTCAACAACGTAAAACAAGAAACAAATAGAAAATCGAAAACAATTCAAAACCGGAAACATTTCACAACAATTTGCTCATGTAGGGACCGTCGAGCTCGTAGCCGAGCTTTCGGTAGTAATTCCTGGTTCCAACGCCTGAGATGACGGCGAGTTTGAACGAGCCGTGTTCTTCTTTGGCGATCCGGGCGGCTTCTTCCATTAGGAGCTGGCCGTAGCCTTGATGTTGGAACTTCGTGGGATCGCGGGATGCGACGGGAACCACGGAGCCGTAAACGTGGAGTTCGCGGACGACAGAGACGCCTCCCTAAAAATGAACAAATTAACGGCCGTCAACATGACTTCTGGATAAATCGTTTACGCCGACGTCAGCTACCGTAACCCAACTCACCTTCAACTCGGGTCGATGGACCTGATCCGTACACTTGCGAAGACGAAGAAGGCCGATAAGAATATCCTGAAAATTCCCATTAGATTAGGAATACGATGACTACAAACCTGGTCAGGATCCTCGTAAGAGATGAACGTCTCCCAGCCTCCATTAGCCATGTAGTCACGTCGAATCAGCTCGACGTTGTAAGGACGCACTTTGTTGTGGATCTCCTTAAATTAAATCGTTGAAATTCGTCAAAATATGCAAATTCCCCACCTGAATTCCAACCTCCCTCGTGCGCACATCG
Source organism: Steinernema scapterisci (assembly GCA_000757745.1). Classification (NCBI taxonomy): domain Eukaryota; kingdom Metazoa; phylum Nematoda; class Chromadorea; order Rhabditida; family Steinernematidae; genus Steinernema; species Steinernema scapterisci. Next base: position 9,529 of record KN167328.1, read on the forward strand.
CGGCACGTAGTTCCCATCTGCTTCATGCGAGCCAACGCGTGTTCGCGCAGGTTTCCGTGTTCAACACCACTAGAAACCAACGGCATTGGGATATCGCGCTGCACGCGGTACACACGGGTCCATGGCGGGATCAACGCGAGGATCTTGGCCACCAAATCCACCAAAACTTGAGGTGGATAGCTCTTGTAGCGGCCAGTTCTCCAGAGCTCGTAAAGGCCAGTTCCGCGGATCACGAGGGTCGGGTAGATCTTAAGACCGTCGGGTCGGAAAGCTGGATTCTCGAAGAGCTCTACGAACTGTTCGATATCGCGCTCAAGGCCCACGTTGGGCAGATCCGGCATCATGTGGATGACCACTTTGTAGCCGGTGTCTTTGCTCATGTGGAAGCACTCGCACACAGCTTTTACCTGAAATTAGAATATCAAGAGATGTTAATAAGCTTGGACTCACCGTATGTCCACGGTTGGTGTCCCTGGCGACGTCTTCGTAGGTCGACTGGACCCCGATTTCCAAACGGGTGCATCCATAGGAGAGCATATCGTCCAGATGGCGCGGAAGACAGTAATCCGGCCTCGTTTCAATTGTGATTCCGATGCACTTGATGCGGTTCCTTTCGCTGAAGGCGACCGCTTCGGCCACATTAGAGCTCGTGTGTCCCGAAAGCGCGTCGTGGAGATTTCTGATGAAGTAGTCGCGGTAGTCTTCAGGAAGTGACATGAACGTTCCTCCCATGACGATGAATTCGACCTAAAAATCAAATTATTCGTAACCGATTTCTTGAAAACGACGTACCTTATCAATAGAATGACCGAGCTGAGCAAGCTGGGTGACGCGGCTTCGGGTTTGCACGTATGGGTTGTAGCGCGCTCGGATCGCGCGCATCGACGTTGGCTCGTAGCCAGTGTAGGACTGCGTTGAGTATTCGAAGTCGGAATCTGGACCTCCGGGACAGTAAACGCAGATGTTTCCCGTAAAGTTGATGTGGGGGCATCTGAAAGCGGTGAGGAGCTGATTAGAGATGTAGACAGAAGGGTTTACAGACTCGTAAACAGTCTAGTGATCGTCTAGCAGACGTGAAAAGTAACAAAACGTCATTTTACAGAGTTGGGAAACAGCGGAACGGTCGGAAATTCCGACCAATTCGTTCTTCACGAAAATTCCCAAATGATGCTTATGATTCCGCTTGTAGACGTCTACTTTACACCATCCATGTTTAGACAGTCTGCTAGACACGCAGACAAGTAATTTATTCCAAAAAAAATGTTTAAAACCCACACACAGACGTCTGGTATTCACATAAACCCGACCGGTCCCCGGTGCACGAATCATCAAAATGGCGAAACAGCGACGCTTTCCAATTTATTAGACAGTCTCTGACCCCTACACTGTCTGTAGACACCGTCTCCACTGACCCAACCCGTATCCCCACATCTACCGTAACCCTTACCTATGCGGCTTGCTCATCACAGCAACAACAGCGATTCCACTCGCAGTTCGGATCGGCTTCGCCTTCAACTTCGGCACCAAAATGTTCTTGTAATCAGGAGGCACGGCGGCGATGATATCCACCAGTTTCGGCTGGCTGCTAAGGCCATAACGCCTCGAAATATCGCACTTCAAGCGATTCAGATTCACGTCTTTTCCGGACTTGTGAGCTGCAACGAGATGGGCGATGATCTCGTTCACAGTCAGGGCCATCTTCTCTCGGGCGGAACGCCCATCTCCGGCGGTCGCGCCGTTATCTTTGGCCATTTTACCCTACAAAATCAGCAGTTTTAAAACTGAAATTGCTGAAACTTCTAAAAGTACACATTCCGTGATCCAACGGGTTGATTAGGACATAACACTGATGAAAGAACTGTATTTAGAACTGTTTAAGAACATTTTCTCTATCATAGTATGTACAATAACAACGTAGAAACTGTTTTCGAATAAGGAAAATATCTCGAATGAGCAAAGAACTGAGCAAATTGTTCAAAGGTTAAGCCTAGTGGTGGTTAGCCAGTATGTACAAAACCGAGTAATCCTATTAGTGGAGTTATAGGGTGACTTGTTGCGGCACTTTGTAGGCAGTTAGGAGACCTTCGGTGGTAGCAGCCGACAAGAAAATCCGCATAGGATGGAACTGCATGCAGGATATTGAGCTTCGCTTGGATCCCTTTTGGATTGGAATTATCGTTTGGACCCTGCGTTTGGTCAGATTGAAGACCTTGACGGTGTGGAACGACGTGGCGCAGGCGATCAGCTGGAAATTGGGAATATTAGGACTGTTAAATAGGTGAATGCATACCTGGCCCGTAGTTTGGACATCGATCTTCGTCATCACTGGCCTCAGGTAATCTTCCTTCAACTCCGAATTCGTGAACACGTTGAAGGAGTAGAGTGGATCTTGGTACTTCCTAGGATCCCACATGCACACAAATCCGTAGGCAGATCCCGCGACGATGACTCCTTCCCTCTCGTCGGCCACCTTACATCCGATGATCGTCGACTGGAGATCCCTTAAAACCATGGTGCAGTTTTGGGACGGCGGCAAACGGTCGTCGTAGATGTTGACAGTGCCGTTTCGGAATCCGCAGGCTACGGTATTGGCAACCAAGCGTGTGGATAAGCCCGTCACAGGCCCATTCCGGTTATCGATATTGATATCCACTTGCTTCCTCTCGGTGTGGCAATCCCAAATGCGGCAGGCTCGAAGGTTTCCTGCCACGACCAGGCGGCCACAGTCTTGATTCCAGCTAAATAGGTCAGGTTTATAGAAGATTCTAGAAATCTCTGCTTACTCATAGAGCGTATGATTCTGCGTTCCATGTCCCGAGTGGATCCTTCCAAGGTCGTTCACGAGGTACGTGGCCGTGACTTGCGTGGGCTCGTAATCACATTCCAGGCTGCTGGGATGGTAACTAGGATCCCAAATCCGCATGAGGCCGTTTGCAGATCCAGCCATGATGAGTTCGTGGGTCATGCCGTTGATGGAGATGAGTTCGCTCACTTTCTCCTGGAAACGGCAGCTTGATTATAATCTATGGTTAGGCCACTCACCTCGACAAAATGATTTCCGCGCAACATATCGAAGGACTTGATCCTGTGAACCTGGTTATTATCCCAACTCCACATATCCACGGAACTGCCATCGCAGGCGAACACGTGAGGACGGAGCAGGCTGTATGCCATGCATACATAAGGGCGCTGTTGGTTGGCAACGTGGAACTCCAGTCCGAAACACTTCTCTTCGCTTCTATCCGAAGCCGGCGTCGTTTTCAGAAGCAAATCCCGATCGAGGCCGGCTTTCTGCTCCAATCCTTCCCGCACGTAGTACGCCCAATCCGAAGGCTGCGCGTGGTATTGCGTGATATCAGCCGAAGCGTCTTCCTCGATGGAAATGTTCCCCACATTTCCAGAGGGAAGCGTCCCCGTGGACGCATCTTTGACCACGCTTATATTGCTTGAAGAACGCGCTTCCATTCCTATCGGTCCTGACGACGTTTTCATGCCCTGGTAGATCTTGTCCAGGATCGGCTGTGTGAAGAACTTTGAGCACCAAGGGACAAACTCAGTTCGAACGAGTTCTGGCACTGATTCCTCACGGACTTCCAGCCTAGTGAGGTTCGGTTGGCTGTCTTGAATGCCTCGGTTGTAGACCTGAAACGACGGAAATAAGGATGCTTAGGGTAGTTATGGAACTTACATTTCTTTTCGGCGTAAACTTCGCAGCGCTCATGCTCAAATTCAGCAAATTCAGCGCCTCGTCATCCCGGTTCTTCATCCGCAAATGCCTAGAACTTCCCGACTTCTTCGTTTGAGGAGTTGAGGTATTGTTGTGGTTGATGCCGCTCTGGAATCGATCCATTTGAGATTCGTGCGGAGCCGACAAGTTCCTTTGATTCGGCGTCGCTGGGACAGCGGGAGGCGGCATCATCATCCGGTCCGTGGTTTCCACGCTGGCTCCATACGACGACGGCGATCCGACCATGAACTTCACGGGTGCCTTGAGAGGTCGCGGCTGCGTCGAGTGATTCGACGACGTGGATGACGACGTCGAGTGGTTCTGCTGCCTGGCCTGGATCGTCGCTCGGGCGGCTTGCTGGTTGAGGTATTGCGGTGAGGGTGCTTCCATTTCCGATCGGGTCGCCATTTGTCCTTCCATGATGTCGTCCAGCTTCTTCTTCCGCGTCGCCTTCTTCGCGTTCGCCAGTTTCACAATATGGCGGATGAGAACCTGAACTTACGCGTTAAAAATCATCTTTAGGTCCTTCCCTACCTGCGCCATCGAAGCAACGTCCAGAACCGGATCCAATGCAAGTCTCAGCAGCGACATCCAGATTCGCTCAAAGGGCTCGTGGAACGATTTCTGCTCCAACACGTTCAGCTGCCCAATGATCGCCATTCGCATGAATTCGTCGGACAAAGTGCATCGATCGTCCAAGAGGGACGCTTTGCCATGGGTAAACGAGTGCTCGCCGCTCTGTCTATCGTCCTGACTCATCGTCCTACGGTCTGAATTTCTCTTTTTGAACGAACACAAGCATATTAGCCAGCATCTCTTACAGGCCTTGTTGAGCACGTACGAGGACGAACGTTGCACGCTTTGCTTTGCAGGTTGGCGAACGGACATCGACCTGAAAACAAGAATAATTAGCCTTGAAGAACTGGAAAATCTTGGCTTTTCAGCAAGAAAGCAGGCAAACCAGACACAACCAACCAGACATCTACAATCCAGACAAAGTCGAAGCTGTTCAGACACCGCAGAGCACCGACCGCTCTACGAAGCTCGCAAATCTAGAAATGAAAAGTTTTGACCTCGAGATTCGACGTCTAGACTCGTCTAAACGCCGGTCTAGACAACATAAAGGTCCAGACAAATGACCTTTTATCAGGCGAAGGTCTAAATGATTTGCAATTTTACCTATTAAGCGACCCATTCGCGGCTTTGAAGATGTTTTCAGCTGTGGCTTCCTCCGCGGTTTCGGTGTGCTCCTCGTAGAACTGCTTATCGGACTTCTTGTCCAGATCCAGCGCAACGACAACGAAGCGGCTCTCGAAATCGACGATGAACCATTGCACCGCAACGACAAGTTCTGATCTGACGAGAACAGAACCGTCCCAGGTGCACATCGAAGCCAGTTTGTCGCAGACTTCGTGGTCGATCTGAAAAGGGAAATCTTAGAATCACATCTTAAGGGATGCATCTTACCGTAGTCGCATGCTCGTTGTTCTGCGACCGATTTCGGACTAAACAGCCCAACGAAAAAACAGCAGCGGCGCGGACTTCAGGCACAGGATCGTCCAGGAACTCCATGACGCGCTCGTAGGCTACGGATCTGACCGCGTGCCATCTGGCGTCGTTGAACTCGACCCAGAGGCGACCCAAGCCAACGAGAATCCAAAGCCTCAGCATGCGGCATTTCGAAGTTCCGGCCTCGGACAGCAGCTCGGTGCAAAGAGTCACGTAGTTGTTCTTCGTGAGGCGTTCCTGGGCTTGCCTGGAACCAGAGAAATCCAATATCAAAGCTAAAGCTTATCTACTTACTTGTTATTGTGAATCAACATGGCGGTGACAAAAGCAGGGACGATTTTGAACCTCGAAGGCATCTGAGGGTCGTTCAGGATTTGGATAAAGTACATAAACCTAAAAATCAAAGATAATCTTTGCATCTGCAAACAGAAACATACCCGTTGTCCTTCATCAACTCATTCTTGCAATCCGATTCCACGGCGAGAATCTTTGCCCAGATGAACGCAAGCCATGGTCGCAGTGTCAGAGTTCCACACTGCAGCAGCTTCAACACGTAGGGGAAGATTCCTACGGAGAGCGCATAACCCACGGCCCACGATCCGAGGTCCAAAAATCTGGCCAGAAGTTCCAAGGCGCGAACGCGATGAGCCTAAACGAGTTCTATTAGGCAAGAGTTATAAATTATGGGTTTACCTGGCTCAAGAGGACCTGCAGAACCACAGGGAGTTGCTGAGGCGGCTGAGGGTTGACGTCGGACACTCCGTAGCGCAACCAGACATCGAACGCTTGAAGTTGTTCGATGAAGAAGCTGCTATGGACGTTGTCGCTTTCGATCAGGTGAAGGTTGTTGCTGTTGGCGAAAAGGTCGACCATCACTGAAAATTAATATTTTGTTAAAAGATACATAAAAGGTATATGCTTTAATTAGCTTAAATAGCGCGACATGTCTGCGTCTGCTAGACAAAACATGAGTCTACAGGATGGCCAAATAAGGCTGGCCAGACAGTGCCAGTTCGTGTCTGCCAGCCAACCTAACTCTGATCATTTCTGCTCAGCAAGCCTGGAACGACCGGTCGGATTTGACGAAAACACGACCGGTCGTTCACTGCCTGATGTCCAAAAATGATTAGTTCCAGACATTGCATCGGTCTCCCGGTAGGCGCCCATCCGAGAAGCGACCGTTTTAGGACTTATCTGATTTTGTCCACCTGATCTAGACAATTCATTTCTGTTTTCCAGACCTAGACAACTCGCTCCAGATCTCAACTTTCATTTTCCTTAACTACTGACCAGAAGACCGGTCGGTAGATTTAGATTGATCTTACATAAGACTCACCATTATGCCTCAACGACGTCATGGAAAACGCGTTATAAACCGACTCGATCGGATACGAGAACAGCTTCGTCTTCCCCACGATTCCCTTCATCTCGGCGGCATTTTCGTCATACTTCCTCCTCAAGTGCATAAGGTGGTTCAAGAACAAATCCACCGTGTAGTCCCACGCCTCCCAAAGCGGATGGTCGTGGACCGCAGGCAAAGCAGGCTGCGAAATGACGTGGCAACCGTTGTCACGCATAATCCTGTCCGCGAGAAGGAAGCTACGGAACAGGGATGCGATCAGGAGATCCTGAAAATTTGATTTTAGGCTGGATGTAGAAGAAAATTAGCTGAATACCTGACGGAACAATCTCTGGAAAATATCCTTAGGAAGCGCGTGCCAAGCGATCGTGTCGGTGATCGCCGTGAAGATCCAGTTCAGTTCTCCAAGCGGCGTTTTGCGATCTGTGATCGTACCTGGGATATCGCTGGCAATGTCCAGCGGATATCGGTCCTTCAGGCGATTCTTGACGATGTACCAGTGAAGGGAAATCTGGATCGGCGTTGTCAAACACGCCGTGAAGAGATCTGCTGGGAGATCCGGGTTCTGAGGTAGATTCTCGTCCCCACGGCAAGCTCCTAATTGGATACACTCCTAAACGCAAACATCAGAACTTTCCTATGGGAATTGAGAACTAACCTCAAAGAGAGGCCTCTGCCTGAAGCCAAACTTCGCCGCCTGCTGATCCAGAGTTTCATTCACGTCATAGGCCGGCAACGGCGGCACCATCTGGTTCTCCTTGAATTCGTCGAAATCCGTTGTCCACCTCTTGATTTGGTCATCCGCGAAACGCGTAAAAGCGTCGATGGCGATCGCGGCGCCATTGCAATCCCACACGTAAACCGAGGGGAAGGACATCCACGTTTGGAGGTCGAAGATCGACAGTGGAATGTATTGGGTGATGTTCTTGTTGAAGACCCAGATTTCACCGTTGTTCGTCGGTTTCGGGACGCCATGGCCGTTGTAGTGGAAGAGGACGCGTTCTTCTTTCGCGTTTCGGCGGAGGCTGCTGCACAGCTTTTGGACTTCGCTGACGGTCGGGTCACAGGCGGTTTTGTACCTGAAAATTGGGGCTTAATTCTGGAAATTCAATTAAAATAATCAGCTGATCTTAACAGGGATAGGTTGCAAAAATAAAATAGCAGATTCGCTCATTAAGAACACTGAAAAGCCCAAAAATCTTACCTGGCCCTCGGCTGCCACCGCTCGTAGTTCTTCTGCAGGTTGTACGCGATGTGCTGCATCGCCTTCTGCGGTCCAAATTTCTTCAGATCCACCCATCCTTCGATATGCGCGCACGGCTTCGGTTTCTCCGCATCAGGTGGATCGACTCCGATATTCAGGCACAATACCAGAGCCACGGACACCGTCTTCATACGTTCCTTGACGTATGTTGTCCTGAAAAGCCAATAATGCCAATTAACTCGAGATCCATAAAATCGCAAAACTTACCAAATATGGCGGTCGACATGTTCTTCAACGTTGGCCTTAATCGGCTCCACATGCCGTGCTTCTTGAAACCACTGTGGGCACGATTTGTCCTTGTCGGATTCCGCCATTTTCTGAAAACAACGCGCATAAAGTCATAAAATTAGCGTCGAGTAATCGCGACAACGAAGCGACTCCACGACTACTCCGCGGCGTTTCAAGCAACAATATCGGGGTGAGACACAAAAACATCATATCACGTGCAGGCAGTAGAGGACTGCATGGTGTGCGCTTGCAAACAGATAAATACGGTTTGGTTTAGAAACCCAAACGACCACAATGTCTATGACCACAAACTAAAAAATTTAATCAACTAATACGAAAAATTATTTCTTGTTCTTCTCAAACTGGGACTTCAGGGCGGCTTCTTTCACGTCGACGTATTCGAGCTTCGCTTCCAATAGCGACGTGTCCCGGCCGGCTTTTCGTTCCTTTTCGATCTCTTCTCGCAGCATACGTCGTTCCAGATTCGACGTTAGGATGTGCGCTGGAGTGTTCATGATCTCGTCGAGGTCGCTTGGTTCTCTGAAGATGCGTTAATTAGCTGAATATTGATTCGAAGAGCTAGACTACAGAAACATGTGGTCTGTCTCATTCTGTCTCAGTAATCGATCAGCAGACGAGTTTGTCTCAAAATGAAACACAACCAATTCGCAACTTTGAATAAAACAAAATTACGTTGCTAGAGCTGTCTGGTTAAGCTAATGAGTGTCTGGATAACTGAAAACAATTTAACAATTTAGACTCAAGCGAAAGACGTCTAAAAAGCTGCCTTATCTGATAATCGTTGATCAGGCATCGTTTGTCTCAAAATGAAGCACAACCAATTCACAAATTTTGAGTACAGTAAAATAATGTTGGTAACGCTGTCACTAATTAGCTGATCTAAATAACTGAAAAATGTCTATATCCAAGCAAAAAAAGTCTAAAAAATAATGTAAAGTTGACTGCTATCAAAATGAGACGGTCTACGAAGGCATCGCTATCTCAAAAAGGCCACTTAATGTGCCCCCATCTGTATCAGACACGACCGATCGATTGATTAATTTCAAATTCAAAATGAAGCGTCCATGCACTGTAAAAGTGTCTTCGACAGCGTATCGGTCGCGTCTGAGAGACAGAGTTCGTCTGATTTGGAAGCACAAACAACCCTCTAAAGAGTATCAAACAAAAATGAAGTTTTCTAACCCAATCGTTTCTCCAAAACCAGACAAGCTTTCCAGACTTGTCCCAGTTTTCCAGACCAGTCTCGTCTAGCTTCAAAACGCACTTACCTCAAGAATCCGAAGTACAGAATAATGGCTCCAAGACTGCAGAAGACGGACAACAGCTTCTTGTAGCCCCAAGCGCGGGTCGAATAGTAGTCGGGCACGAACTTCGCTCCGGGCGTCACCCGTCGGTCTCCTCGACTCGGACCCATCTTGTCCTTGCCGAAATACGCCGTGCTCTCGCTGAATCGCGGGATCTTCGAGGCATTTCGCCTTGCGACGTACGACCGCAGCTGATGCGTGAGCAAAGAGGTCGCCACCCGCATTTCTTCGGCTAATTAGATGACAATTAACATTTTCCCCAAGAGCAAAAGACAACAGAATTGGAGTACCGTTCCCAGATCGAATAAGCCGTAAAAGAGCGAGCTAGAACGCAGATAAAATCTGTTCATTGGTGAAGGTCAACAGAAAACAAAGAGTAACAACAAAATCAACGATCCAACAAAACAAAATCCATCACATTAAGCCAACAGTTTGAATCCGTCCGCCTTGGTCCAATGAGCGGTGGGGACAACTTGGAAAGGGGTCATCTTCATGTCGAGCAGCTTCAGGATACGCGCCTGGTCCGGACTCAGCTTGTCGCCCTCCTTGCAAACTTCGAAGTCATCGTAGAGCGTCACGACTCCGCGCTCGAGCTTCGTGGGCATTCCCAATTTTCGCAGCTGTGGCTCGATCGAGTGAGCGAACTGGGGAAGAGGCCCCTGTGGGAGGGAAACGTCCTCGGTGGCCTCGTTTCCAGACCGAGCGAAGTCCGGCTCCACGTACGTCTTGAAGAATCTGAAAAGTAGAGTTTATAAATGGGTCTTAAGCTATCAAGCGACTCACCCTAAGACGTCGTCAACTTCAGCGTTGGTGAACATGAGCCCGCATTGTCCCTTGAGGCACTCCGAAATCTTGTGGAGCTCCTCAGCGTATTCGTCGTCGGCTTTGCGCCCCAGAGCGATCGCCATCACGTTGTTCTTGCCAAAGAAGAAACGCGAATTCTGCTTGAAATTCTGTCGGACCTGAAATCGCAAATCTTAGAATTCGCCAAATCTCGTGATATGGAACTCACCCCGATAAATTTCGTTGACCTCATATTCTCGATTGTGAAGACGAAGACATTTTTGTACGAGTCGACGCAGCTTCTGATGTCGTCGACAAGGCCGACCTTCGTTTCGCGGGTCTTCTTCTTGACCTTCGTCAGGGAGACTGAAATACGAAATTCATGAATTTCAAGTGAAAAATAAGAATAAACACTTACTTTCCTTATCGCGCTTGGAACGGGGCATTCTGATGGATCTCTCCTGGAACGAAAAATTCGAGATTAGGTGACAACGAAGCCGAGAAAACGCGGAATTCCACACGAAGCGCGAAAAAGAAACTCGATCGTCGCCCAAATAAACAGCACACTGATCAACCGTTATCCTCGGGTGAGCGAAGCAGGATGGTCGCGTCGGGACCCGATATGCCTTGGAAACACGGCCGTCCAAGCTTCTCACATCAGCATCAATGACCAAGCTTCAAAAACCAAAAATTTAATAACGGTTGACTCTAGGAGATGCTGCAGGCAGAAGCTTCTTGGATCCCTTGTTGATGTCCTGCGTTCTGCCGGATTTCCTTTGGTGCACTCCGGTCGCCTTCCGTGAATTGTTCGCCGAATTTACAGGACGTTTCGGCATCAAAGAGTTCTTTAAACTCGGCGTTGATCCTCGACTGCTGCTGTTAAGTCCACTGCTATCCATCGTCTTGCGGCTCGCCCTCTTCCTAACTGAACCTCGTTTCGTCTGAGGCGAGCTATCGGTATCATCCTGAACCCCAAAACTTGAAAACGGTTCTTAATCATGTAACGTACCTCTTCTTTTGTGTTGTTATCATGATCGGAACAATTATTAGAATCCGCCGTAGCCGTATTCCCATTACGCTTACGCTTGGAGCTGCGACGTCGGGTGCTTCCCGAAGAATCTTGAGCACCCTTCTCGCTCCGCTTATCATGGTGCTTCATGCCTTTACCTTTCCTAGAACTTGACTCCTGAAATCGATAATTAGATCCAATGAAAAATTCTGTCTGCATACCTCTTCTCTGTCCTCACTGATACAAGAATATTCGACGATTTCCAGGTCGGTTAAGTCGTGCAGATTGAAAGGCGCGACGTGGACATGCTCGAGATGAGCGACGGAACGACTTGCAGGGTCTGGAATTTTCCCTTCTTCCACGATTGGACGAAGCTTACGGACGACTCCGACGAAATCTGGTCGGTCGCACGGCTTCCGATTCCAGCATTCATTCATGAGCTGAAAGGAGAAACTTTCATTTTGGAACATACTGACGACTTACGTTACGGATGCTCTCGCTCATGTTCTCCGGTGGCTTCATTTTCTTCCCCGATCTTACGACAGGAATAATAGAATCGACGTCGAGATCTGGCCACGGCTTCTCGCCGAATGTGTACAGCTCATTCATAACCACGCCATACGAGTAAACGTCGCTTTTGACCGAGAATCTAGGCGTTCGACTGAGCGTTTCTGGAGCCATCCAAGGCATCGCCATCTGGATCCCTTCCTCATCTTCCTTCAGCTCTTCGTACGGTTTGCTGAGGCCGAAATCCGCAATCACGATTTGACCCTTAGCACCGATCAAGCAATTTCTGGCGGCCACGTCACGATGGAGAATCTTGGAAAGCTGGAGATGTCGCAATCCTCGGCCGATTTCAAGAAGAAAAATGTTGAGTTCCTCAACGGCTATCTTGTCCTTCATGTGTTGGAGGTGGTCGAGGAGAGATCCGCCTGGACAGAATTCGACTACGACCTAGAATGTCTTAGCATCAAAAATGTGATCAAGAGATGAGAACACAAACCTGGATGGGAAGCTTATAGCACGATATCCCGTAACTCTTAATCACATTTTCATGGTGCGTTCCTCGGAGCAGCCTGGCTTCAGTGGTCATCTGCTCCATGACTACTTTCACCTTCCTCAGCGTCCGCTTCTGATCGTCCTTTTCCAGCTTCGAAAAATCGTTTAGCACATCGGTCTTGGACTGCTTGATGGCTACTATCGTCTTCTTACCTAAAATCAACGGTTGTTATATCATTCATATCAAAGATCGCGTACCATCTTTCTCAACAAAGAATCCTTTAATCACTTCAGCGTAGTTTCCATGGCCGAGCTTCTTCTTGTCCACTTCGACTTGATCTTCGCGGAGCATAATGTCGGGCCTCCGTGCAGCGTTCAGGAGCTTGATTCCTTTGGGAAGAACGAGGTTGTTCTTCAAGTGGTCGATGAGGTCTGCGATCGACGCGAAGAACATTTTGGCGCAGTTGGCGAAACCATATCCTGACTGCTCGCCGTTCTAAAAATGGACGCTAAAATCTGGCACTTAAACGGCGCCAAAAAGCAGCAAAACAGTCCAGGAGAGCGCCTCAATCGAGCAAAATTGAGCGCCGCTTTTGGCTTTACAACACCCAAATATTCTATCTATCAAAACTGAAATCGCACAGAACAAACTCGCTCACCTTCAAATTCCTGATCGCGATTTCGCGATGCTTCTTCTCTTCCGTAAATACGACGAGGATCGATTCCTCGTGGCCTTTAGTGACGGTGTTCCGAACACACCAATCACCGACCTGCAGAAGATGACGAAAAACTTCTCTTCTGAAATGCGAAAACATGAATTATGAGAGCGCAGGGAATCGCGTCACGAAACCTGGACAAGAACCCGAAAAACCACGGTTGGCGTTCGAGTGCCTTCTCGTCAACCATCACCGTGCTGAGGCTAACATAAAACAGGGAATGAGTGCAGCTGGGAGATGACCCCTTTTAAGGATTGCTGGGTCTGGAACGGCGTCTCGCAGACAAACGAGAAGCGTCTGAAACAAGTGTCTGAAAAATGCATTCGTGGCGAATTTCGTGGCGAGAGAGGCGGCGAAGCGGTCGGTGGCATCGGTCAGCTGATGGGATTTTCCACTGTTTCCCGTGTCTAGACTGTTCAGATACTCGTCTAAAACGGCAAAAAATCATGTTTTCGATGTCTCGCAGACAGCCAAACACACGACCTAAAATGACTCCTTTCAAGGATTTCGCAGTCTGGATCGCCCGTCTCGTCTCGCAGACAGACGCGAAGCGACCAACGAACGTCTGCAAATTTCATTCGTGGCGAGCGAGAGGCGGCGAAGCGGCGGCGGCTCCGATCAACCGACCGATTTTCCGTTGTTCTCCATGTCTAGACTCCTGTCTGAAAATGCCGAAAGATCATGTTTTTGATGTCTCGTAGACAACCAAACGGAGCCTTTCGAGGGTCCCTCCAAAGCCTCATTCCACCTTTAGTTCCCTTGAGATCGGTCGCTCCCCGATGGCTCGGGAGAATCAAAATCCACTTCTGCGTCGTCCTTCTGATGATGTGAGGGAATCTCTATGATATTCCCTGACTTTACCTGGTTTCAGCAACAACCGAAGAGTCCGGACTCCGAAGATGACAACTCGACCAGCAGTGTCAGACGCGGCTCACGCGCGAAAACGAAAATCAGCCGATTGCGGCGGATGTTCTCAACAGGAGCCGTAAGTTGAATGTTTTTCGAAGTTTCCATAATGATTTGGGTGTTTTAGAAGAAAACTCTCACCGAAAGCAAGGTACTCAAGCGCACCGGGAAGATTGGCTCGGAACCTTCGATCAAGGTGAGTCTGGAACCTGATTTTCATCCGAGTTCTACGAAACTTGTGATATTTCTATGATCGTAAATTCTGCCTTTTAGGGCACACGGCCACACACTTCGCCGTCGACTCCCTCGCCCGAGAAACCAGCCTTTCAAACGGCGAGAACTCCTCCACGCCGAGAAGTGGATCAACGTCACTTCTCGGCGGATCCAGTCCCGAATTCTATCTACCGCACCACTTTGCGAAAGGAGAATTCCTCAAGCGACGTCCCGCTTCACGAAGGTGACCTTATTGGATCTGAAACCAAAAAGTGAGTAGAATTTCTGTCGAAATTTGGATTATTTTCGATGTTTAGGTACCTGGTCAAAAAGAAGCTCGGAGCCGGCGGCTATGGAGCCGTTTACCATGTCGTCATGGAAAGCAACGAGAAGGTCAAGAAGCACTTTGCCTTGAAAGCCGAAATCCGCGCTCCGGGGACTTCGAATCGCCTGAAAATGGAAGTCGAAGTCCTGAGAAGTATCAGGAAGGCGGACAAATCGCTGCAGTCGCACTTCGCCATGATGACGGATACTGGACGAGTTGCGGACTTCGCCTTCGTGGTCATCACGCTTTGTGGACCCTCGATCGCTTCGATTCGTGAACGTGTCCTTTCCAGCGATTTCACCCATTCGTCTGCTATAAGGATTGGACTCGATAGCTTGGAAGCCCTCAAGGTAAGAACATAACTGCCTCATTTCTAGTGCCTGATGACTTTCTTTAGGATTTTCACACGATCGGGTACATCCACCGCGACATCAAGCCCTCAAACTTGACCATCGGCCTGGGAAATTCTTTTACCACCATCTACCTGATCGACTTCGGCGTTGCGCGCCGACTCCTCAACGACAAAGGCCATATCCGGCTTCCGCGTTCCAAGGCCAGATTCGTCGGAACTGCCCGCTACGCCAGCCGTGCCTCTCATCGCTACGAAGATCAAGCCCGTCATTCGGACCTCGAAAGCTGGTTCTACATGCTGATGGACCTCTACAACCAGAACTCGTTACCATGGAAGCGAATCAAGGAAAAGGACCTGATCCTGGCGCTGAAGGAAGACATCCGGTCCAACGAATGCCGAAGTAGATGCATCGTAGACATGATGCCGTCGGAGTTTCGCTTGGTTATGCTCTACATCGACTCGTTGAAGTATGAAAATGCTCCGGACTACGAATATATACGGACTTTGTTAGAAGGGACCCTGAAAAGGTGAGATTTGAGGTGTAGCGATAGGATCTAATGGGTACGTTTTAGGTTGGGAATGACCATGCACGAGCCTTACGACTGGGAGCGATTTGGCCCACCGCCTTGTGAAGATGATTAGGATCTTGTTTTCGAATATAAATTTGATGTTTTAAGAGCATAAGATGGTGAGTTTGATTGCGATGTTGGGAGTTCGGAGATCGATGCAGGATGACCCAGACAGACAGTGCCTAGCAGACTCTGTCTGGGAGACCCAGACTGATGTCCTTCTCAGGTACGATCCGAGTGTGACTCCTCATTCTCACCATTTGCCGCTTTCAAGTCCGGTCGGACGCCGATTAGCGGTTCTGACCTGTTAAGTCAGAATGCCTTCTTCGGGAAGTTTACCGAAACCGGAGTTCTTCAAAAACGACCTCATCGGCGGAATGTGGAAAGTGGAAGGCGAACTCGGCAGCGGCGGATGTGGCGTCGTCTACCAAGTTTCGTGCGAAGTGGTGCCCAAGGGAAAAGGCGGCGAGAAAAAGAAGACGATCAACGCTGCAATGAAGGCCGAAGCTATCGACCTCGATGGATCTTACGGGGAAACTCTTAACGCTGAGGTAAGTTCTCCACTCTTCTCGTTCGGATCTGAGAGTTCCTTATTTTCCAGGTTGTAGTTCTGCGCCGAATGCAGTGGTCAGAACACGTTTGCCGCCTGTACGCCGGAGGAAGACTAACCCCGTCCGTGAACATCATGATCATGTCCATGGTCGGCCGAGCGCTTTCATGGGTCAGGAAACAGTGCGTGGACCAGAAGTTCACCCTATCCACGGCCATGAGGATCGCCATCCAATGTCTTCACGCGATCCAGCATCTCCACAGCATCGGATATCTTCACCGCGACGTTAAGGCTTCCAACTACGCTTTGGGCACCTTTCCGGACGGTCTTAGGAATGTGCATTTACTGGATTTTGGCTTTGCGAGGCCTTTTGTAAGTGGACAGGAATCTGACGAATACTGATTGGATTTTTCAGGTCAAGAGAACAACGGACGGCCATATGCGACTCCGGAAGGCGCGCAGGAGGGCTCCGTTTTTGGGGACCCAGCGTTACTGTTCCATCAACGCTCACCTGAGGCTGGAACAAGGACGAAGGGACGATTTGTGGTCGTTCCTCTACATGGTCGTGGAGATGGTTACTGGGAAGCTTCCGTGGAAATCGGTAAAAGGAGACGAGGCGGTGGCGATGAAGGTGAGCACAATTCCCGAAATCCATGACCCTGATTTCAACCTGTTTTCAGAAAAACGCGATGCCCACACTCCTGACCGACTGTCCCCGAGAAATGCGAAACCTACTCGAGCACCTCTTGACCCTAGAATTCGAATCAGCTCCTGACTACGCGCTCTTCGACGAAACCTTCGAGAGCGTGTGCAAGCGGAAGAACTTCGATTTGGCAAGTCCATACGACTGGGAGAAGGGAGGAGTCGCCCACGAAGTGTTCATGTCGCACATCCAGAAATCGCCGCCAGTGAAGCATTTGAAGCAGAGGTCTCCGACAACAATGAGAGGAGTTCCCGACGAAGAATCGACCGAAGAATCCGTAACTGACTGCTGCAACAAGTCCGACTGCACGTGCTCGTTCCGAGAGAAGGAGAAGGGAGATTCGAACGCGAAATCGGATATAATGACCGCGAAGAGGTTCAAGAAGAAGGATTTCGACCTGAAGAAGAAGTTGAGGGCGATGAATTTGTACCCGCTTTCCACGAAAAGTGTATGATTTTTCTGGTTTTGTGAGTTTATTACACCAAAAATCCTAAACGACAACAAAGATATAGGCGATAATAAATAGCGTATATAGTGAGACACGGTATTTCACAGTGAATGATTCTCTCGGCTTTGCATAGAAGTTTCCCTACCCGCGCATAAATACATTTTCTGGACAATTTTGGTGCTTT
>KN167328.1:26741-45428 GCA_000757745.1 Steinernema scapterisci
CGTCTTCCTCGGCTTGCTCTTCTAGCGCTGGCGAGGGGCTTCGGCTCACAAGTCCGCGTAGTCGGCTGCCGACGCTCGTAAACTGAAATTTGAAGCTGTCTTTGGGTTCTTGGGATGTGAGTAAC
The DNA here is from genome assembly GCA_000757745.1 of Steinernema scapterisci. Classification (NCBI taxonomy): domain Eukaryota; kingdom Metazoa; phylum Nematoda; class Chromadorea; order Rhabditida; family Steinernematidae; genus Steinernema; species Steinernema scapterisci. The sequence continues at coordinate 26,867 of KN167328.1, forward strand.
TTACGGTAAGACGTCCATCTTTGTGGAATGTGTCCAAGAAGCCGCGGACGAAATCCTCCGACATGCTCTTCCAGTTGTTGAGCATATCTGCGCTCTTCTGCTTCAGCTGGTGCATCTGGTTCTGGAGCTGGTATTTGCTGGCCTGGAGGAAGCCGACGTTGAGTTCTTTGGCCGAGTAGCCACGTTGGAGGTTGCGGCGGACGTATTTGTCGTAGTCGCGGATGATTCTGCACACGACGTCGCTGGTGGAGACTCCTGGAATTGGGAACAGGGTTACGGTAATTCTAGGGCTCATTTCAGAGTCCTGAAAGGCCAATCCTAAGCGTGAAATTGCTTACCTTCAGTCCTCTCGGTCTCAATGAACATTCCCTCCCTCCTGAACTTCTCGTACAGATCTTCCTCTCCCGGAGCCACGTAAGGGATCGCGTCATGAGCGATAAAGTCAACCTGAAACAGCCGAAAACAAGATAACCCCAAGATCCAAAAACCGCCGGCGTGTTTACCTTCAACTCCTTCAAGAAATCAACGGTCACAAACCACGGCGAATCGCAGTACACTTCGTCCACGTATCGGCAGTGGCGCACCGCCTCGAATCGCTCGTCCTCCGACGTGACCGTGCGGCCCTTGTATTTGTGCGTGTTTCCGTCGCCGCAGACTGAAAAGAAACATGTTTTCGTGGGAAATCGAAAGGAGAACAGCGCAGACTCACCTCCGACGATTAGGTAAACGTTGGGGAACGCGTTTTTCGCTTGTTTCAGCTGGTTCGCGTGGCCGTGGTGGAAGAGGTCGTAGATTCCGTCGGCGAAGACGCGGACTGGGCGGCCGGCTGAAAGAGGGGGATGTGTTAGTGATGGTCGTGAAACACGAGCCAACGAATTGAGAATTCCCTTGACCGAAAACCCGAAATCTCAACTCCTTACCAGTGTTATTCATGGCCATTTCCAGGGTGATCTTGTTCGTATAATCCACGCGCTCCCTCTCGGCAATGGCGGCCGGTTCATCACTGAACGGAGCGCATTCCTTGAGGGCCAACGGCAACGGCGTCAGCATCATCTCGCTGCTGCTGGATCTGCTGGACGAGGGCTCCTCAGCCAAAGCCTTCATCGGCGGTTCGCCGTCCGGTGATTTGCTTCCGTTCGACGAAGCCGGCGAAGATCCGTTGGTCGGGGAAGTGTGGGCGCGCTTTCGAGTCGACATGTTCATCGCTTCAAACTCTGAAACAAGAAACAAAATTAAGCTTGAAAATTGGCTGAAGAGGAAACACCTCCAAGTCCGAAAAAACGGAGCGGAAGAAGAAGCAGACTCATGGCGACGGGGCATCGACATCGACATAAGATGGAAACGAAAGAAAACAACCCGCGCGGTGGCGTTAAACGGCGGAAAAGCGATGCGTAAACACAGAAAAGAAGTGCACAGTAGTAATGAAAAAACAGGGAGCATCAGAGGGAAGCGCAAGCGAACTAGGGCGCCGGGTCAAACGCCGGGGCACTTCCTTATGTTCATACCTGCCATAGCGGGCACGACCGGTTCAGTCGAAGGGGTAAGGCTGTGTGGATCCATTCTAGGATCCACGGCGAGCTCTAGCTGAAGATCTTGGAGCTGGGTAGATATCTTGCACGTGGCGCATTCTGGAGATTGGGGAGAAGACGAAGACATGGGGAAGATACCCGGGGATTGTCAGGAGCTTCTGGGAGGCACGACCGCTCTTCCGCCGCAAATCAGTAGGAATGACCTGACACTGCATTAGCCGAAGCTAAGCGTTCGAAAAGGCGTCGGAGAAACGATTTTTGAGACTGTGTCTAGGCACAAAAACACCTCCTAACCGGTCTGAAACCCGGACCTCAGATCTTAAGGTAAAAGCCCATGAGAGCCTCCAATCTTGGCTTAATTCTCGCTAAGAACATCTCATGTTTTGGGCCAAAAAATGTTTTGGAACCGCGCCACAAAACGTCTTAAAACGGCTCAAAATGCATAAATTTTGGAACTGGATTCGGGTGGATTTGGAGCGTCACATGAAATGGCGAGCCCGGAAGCTACATGAGGTTGCTAAGACCTCAAATATGTCTTCAGACTTGGACCTCAAATACGTTTTCAAAAATACCAAAACGACCACAGAAGATGCCTAAAATCTACTTGAAACAGCCACGGCCAAGTTGAGCGCATTCAAGTTAGATCTGCCTGCACCCGGACTTGTAGTCAATTAGGACTCCAAACCTTGCCATGGCTACTAAAAACCATTGGATCCTTAAATCCTAAAAAGCTGCAAATTCTAAGCCTGATGAGATTACTTAAGGTAACCTTGACAACGCGCTCAACTAGAACAGCTTTCCAACGCCTCAATGAAGCTCACGAAGCCCTCCGCGCGTCCTCCGTCACAAGCTAACCCAGGCAGTTTATCTTTACCAATCTCCGATCCCTTCTCAGCGAATTCATGTCGATAACTATCTTAACCACGCAACCCAAAGACCGAATTCGCCAAAATCGCTTTCGGCCACGTCATCTTATAAATCACAAAAATCTATGTTTAACATTCCTAAAGAAGGACAGAGCGAGATCACGAGATTCCACAACAGAAGATCAAAGCACAGAAAGTGACTTTTAAGAGCCAGATTCCTAATCCATTACCATCAAAAATAGCAATCGTAAATTAGCGCGATTCTGACTCACGATTGTTTACATAAATTGTCGTTTTCCGTTGCGAAATTCCAAGGAACCGCAAACAAATCTATGACACGTTCAAGGCATCCCATGATCCAGGCATTCGGGGCCAAAAGCCGTCTCTTATAGAACCCGCCACGCACCCAATCATCCCATCAATGACGCAACAACAAGAAACAAAAGCTCCGATCGCTCCTCCTTCTTCTCGTCTTCTGCGCTCGGGCGTCTCGCCCTTCAAAGAACGCAAAGGAATCGATCCTCTCCGATCAGCTACGCTATAAGCAGCAGCCGCCGCCGTCGTCCCGACCGCATCGAGGTCAAGATCACGCCAGAACTAGCAAAAGGCGAAAGGAAGACACGGAGCCAAGTGGGCGCGATCGGGCGGCGGCGTTACGTGTCCAACGAGAGCCGAACGCGTTTATGTGTGCGTCGATGTGCTCGTTAGATCATCATCGCGGAGGCTTCAGAATTATTGCGTACGTGGCACCTAAGGCGGCGGTGAGTAGTTCGACGCAGCAGGGTCCAAAGGTTGCCGCGCCCGTCGCGCCACGGAAACAATGGCGTGATCAGGAAATGTGAACTGATCGTCGTCCGCCGGCTGCTGCAAGACGAACCCAGGCCAACAGATCGTTGCACATGTCGGCTGCCTGGGATTGACAACCGTCGTAATCTCTCATTCTTGGCGTAATCTTCCTCCGTTCCATGGGTTCCATGAGTCCAGAGTTTCTGAATTCTGTAGTCGCGCTTCCAAACCGTGTGCAGAGGGACCTTTGGAATCGTAGATTCGTGACGTAGGGGCTTTGGTGGTGGCGCGATGTCCGCTGGAGCTTTTTTATGGGTGCAGGCAGAGATAATGGGAGAAGGTGAGGGTGCTGTTTTAGGGAACGCCGAAGACACGCTGTCAATCTGGTGAGATGATGGGAGGAAGCTGAGTCAGCTGGAAGTGGATTCTGAATCGAGGGTGCAGGCGACTGGTGCCAGTCAAGGGGATGGGGAGTTAAGGTCATTTTCATGGTTTTGAGATCCAATACGGTAATTGTCATTACCTGGCCTGCATTCCTAGCGTCCAAAGACCGCGGTGCCACGTTTCTGAATTCCGCCAAGGCAGCTAAACAAAGGAATAGGAACAAAACTGTTCCCGCGGCAACCGACCCGCGAGCACATCTAGCAGCTGAGATATCCTAAGGCACGAACCCGCTGTTCACGAGCCACCACACGTCAAAAATCCGCCAAATCACGTAATTACCGTAACCCTAAATTTACCCAAAACTCGAAGGTTAAAAGGGCCAGATTCCCAAAGCCTCCCCAACCATCGCCTACACCGATTCCCTAGCAAGAATTACCTTCTTGATCATTGAGTCCGAGACTCTCCAAATGAAGCATCTGCATCCCGACCATCATCGGCTTGTTCCTCCACCTTGCAAACACGGTTCTGCTGAAAACGAAAATCGCAGGATGAGTTCGGCTAAATAAACAAGAATCTGTTCCCCCAGCTGGTCGAAGCACCAGCCCTGAACAAACCGTTTTAGGTATGTTTGAAATTGATCTACATTCTAGGGGAAAGGGCAGATACGCGTATGACAGAGTGTCAACAAATTCTGTGCTGTTTCAACAGAATCTTGATTAGGGTGAGGTGAAAAGGGCGGTGATAAAGGATAAAAACACGTGGCGCCGGAGCCTCGTGTTACTGATGCCAGCGTGGCGATTTCAGGCTGTTTGTGGAAGAAGAGGAAATTACTTTTATGGGTTTATGATAGGAGCCACGTTGATAACGTCGGCGTCTTCTTTGGACCTGAGAATTCTAGTGGAATTCGGGCATGAAAGTTGGAATTTCGGCTGGGGGAGATGGCTAGGAATTATGGAGTGCAGGGCTGGAATTTATGCGGGGTTTTGCATGCTTCATTTGGCATGCAGAAGTGGTCGTTCTGCTATTCGTCAGAGACGCCAGAGTGAACGTGGAATGGCGATCAGGCCGTGAAACGTTTCAGAACCATTCTACCCGAAAAGTGGGATGGCAATCGACGTCTGTGAAACGTTTCACGGCCATCTGAAACGTTTCAGAACCGCTCCAGAAAAGTGAAATGGCGCAACTACGGTTTGTGAAACGTTTCACGGCTGTCTGAAACGTTTCAGAGCCATTCCACCCAAAAAGTGGAATGGCGATCGCCGCCTGTGAAACGTTTCACGTCCATCTGAAACGTTCCATAATCGTCTGAAACGTTTCACAACCGCTCCAGAAAAGTGAAATGGCGCAACTACGGTTCATGAAACGTTTCACACCCATCTGAAACGTTTCAGAACCATTCCACTTTGAAAGCGAAATGACGATCGGGATGTGAAACGTTTCACACTCACGTCAGCACTGAACTAACATGACTACGGTACGTTTCTAACGATCTCAAACCTTCCCCATCATCTCAGACCAAAATCTCACGCCCTAAAAACACTCGTAACCAAGAAACACCCGAACTTAACACTTCCAAAAGCTAACACCAAAAATGTGAATCGACCTTAACAATGACACGTATCCAAGCAGTTAAAACCTCAACGAGGACGTATCACTTTACCACCGTGACGCCACACAAAGACCTTCCGATCCATGAAGAGCGCAACCCACACGTCAACCATTGTTCCCGAGCCTTGCTTCTCCTGTTTGGATAGGATCCAACTCTCCTCCTTTTTCCCGCAACCCTTTCCTTATCTTCAAGGAATCCGACGGCCAAACATCGCGAAAAAAGCGCAGAAAATTGAAAAATCGTTAGAAACACAATCAACGCGCAACGGCGTCGAAAAAAGAGAATTTGTTTATCTTGGCAACAAAACGCGAAAACGAGGCCCCGCGGAAGAAGAAGAAGAAAGCCTGCAAACAACAGACGTCGCCGCCACTCTATCCTCCGCCCCGTGCAGTCCTGAAAACGCGGAAAGATCGATAACTGCGAAGTTGTTTTCTGTTCGTCGCCCAGACGTAACGAAAACGCGGAAATAGGACACGAGAATCCCTGTGGCACGGAGAATGGCACGCAAGGGAGGAGGCAGAATGCAATTCTGGACAACAGTCGTCCCGCGAGGAGGGAAACGGCGGCTGTAAACGATCGTTCCAAACTCTGAAGACTCAACTTACAAGTCCGCATTTATGATAGAACGGCACAATAACGAGGTATTTCAAATTACAAGCGTTAAATTACAATATCGGAAACCTAATATGGACACAATTATGCTGCAGGACTGGCGACGGAATCCTTGGAAACGTCGAGGAAGGACTTGTGGGCTGTCGGAGTCGTCGGTTCCTTGTTCCCGTTGCTCTCATCGCCGTAGATCGCTTCCGCGTAGCTTCGGAGCGCGATGGCCCAGGCGCCGATCACGGCCGGCGTGACGAGGTCCACGTATACCGTAACGGCGACGATGGCGCCAATGACGACGAACGGAAGTCGGGAGAAGTAGATCAGCAGGGAGACGTAGTCGTAGCCCGGAAGTCGGATGACGTAGGGGTGGAAGTAGCCTGAAACAAGAGAGGATTAGGAACAGAGGGATCCAAACGCTCTCGGAAACGCGTACTTTGGACCCTTTGTTTGGATAACGCGGACGGCTGACCCTAGGCCTTAGGCACAAAAACTGTTTGCCATGTTTACAGAGGTCAGAGGGGATGCAGAGAACACTCAAAGTGCGATGGTATCACCGATTATGATAAATTTGGCGTAAACATTATGACCTCTTCGATTAATGACCATATGTTCTCCAAGAAGCAAGATTTTTGCCCATTCCCACACGCGAAAACCCGTCCGCATTGTTCCAAACTTGCAACGTTGACATCCCTAAACGGATCCTCTGCATTGTACCACGCATTATCGGAGATTCCCCATCAACGTTCAAAGGTTCAGAGATCAAAAAACGAAGCGCTCATGCGTGAAAAGGCTGATCGTTTCAAGGCGCATTTAGCGCTAAAAATAGGGATAAATGCGGCGCCTCGGAGTCACGAAAATAGCCCGAAAATGACGTCAAAATGCGCGAATTTATGCGGTCTCCTTGGTATTCTTCAGCGGATCTTAGGCGCGGTTACAAGTGCTGTAAAAAAGCTGAAAATAGCGCGGAAAAACCCTCCAAAATGCCTAAGAAATTACCCCTCACGCAGCGGTTTCAGGGTCTAAATCAGCTGGAATTTAGCGCCATCAAATGATCACAGATCTACCCAGCTTGACGCGCTTTCGCTAGAATTCCTAGGCCTTCCCTAGCAACGATGATTCGCTTCGAAACAAGGAAAATCGGCTCTTAATTTCAACGCGAATTCGGACAATTTTAAGACCTGCGACCAGCACCAAAAAGTCCTAAAATGCTCAAAAATCGGCGCATTTTGAAGTCGTTCTGAGGCGCAGATCAGCTAGAATTGCGCTCCTTCACATTATCCACTTCTAAGCACCAAAAAACCGAAAATCCCATCCCAAAATCACGAAAAATGACAAACACAAATCACGCATAAATGACTTACTCAAGATCCAGAACGCTGGCAGGAACGAAGCCAAGGAAACGGCGACCAGGAGCACGAGGGACCACGCGGCAGAACGTGGCGTTGACGACTTCAGGAATCCCATTTTCGGCGAATTTCTGCTTCTTCGCGGCGGCGACGACGACGATTTGCAGCGGCGGTGGCGGCGGCTTCGAAAGTTCGATCTTCGACTTGCGTCGCTTTGTTGCTATGGCCTCTCGCTCGCCTCGCTCGGAGATAAGATTGGGGAAGAAGAGGAGGAGGGCTACGCTAGAATGGACAAAGATATCACACGTTTGGGAACATCGCGGAAATCAAAATTCGCGATTCGTATCGCTAACGGGATTCGCGGAAGGATCTGAAAATTTGGGACGCGTAATTCACGGTTCGCGGAAGCGAATTTTTGGATTCCAGATCCCAGCGATCCAGCAATTTCTGGAAGACTCAGGAAGATCGAAGATTCCGGTCCAAGAATCACGAGTTTCAGCGATCTCAAGACCAACCTAAAGGCTCTCAAAGCTCAGGATTCCGAACCCAGAAACCCCTCTGATAAGAACTCTCCCCACTCGCCAATTTTAACCCCAAAACACCGCGATAAAGGCACACAATGACCACGAAGCATCCGTGACCCTCCGAATGATCATCCCAGCACCCCGAATATCCCCAAAACAATGCCATAGTGCATCAGAAATCCAGTCCGCAATCCACCAGCACCTTAAGAAAACGCGTTTTCCCAGCTTCCCAGCCAGAGACGTTTGATGCAAGGAGAAGCCTTGGGGAAACTGCGGTCACTTTCAAGTCACTGAGAGAACACGTTTCCGCTGACCGCAAAGATTAGCACAAGACTACATTTTGTGATGTGGAAGTGGAATGTTTCTTTTTTGGTGGAGTCGTTTATGGAGTAGAGTCGAGTTTGGTTCGGTGACGTGACGTGAAAGTACGGGTGATCGTATTAGTTGGGGGCGAAAGGGGAGTGGAGGCGGGAAGATCTTGTGATCTTGGTGTAAAATGAGAGATTTGGAGCTTTGGAAAAACATAGATGGGGAGCAAATAGCGCTTGGCATAAGCAAGAAACGATCCACAACGCTTCCATTCCAAGACCTGATGCCTTTGTGGGAAGGCTTCGCCCCTAAGACCTCTTCAGCACTCGAGTAGCTGGAAAAACAGGCGAGTGGAACTGGTGACTCACCACAAGCAAGACCCAATCTTGTTCTTCAAACGACGGATTTCATCGATCGATTTATGCCGCACTTGAGCTAAATCTAGCAGATTTTTGGAGATCTCTGAAATCGAAGTTGCCTGAGTTTTAAGGCGGCATTTTCAGGGGTCCTTGCGTTGTAAGAGCGCACAAAAACGGCCAGATAAGCCAAAACATTAATCAGCTATGAATCACCCGACGTCAGAAATAGCGGCTACGTTGTCGGCGCCGTAAACTACCGTAACCCAGCAGCTGGTCATGTACTCTATTAAGCAATCGTCGGCTTCAGGAAAGTCCGTTCCTGACGATCCTCCATCAGCACTCCCAGCACACTTTACACCCTCCACTTTAAAAGCAGAATTTGAAACATTTCGGGCAATTCTTGGCTATCCACCCTTGCTATTTATCCATCGATTCCTGGCTATCCATCTCTTCCCACCTTGACCAAATCCTAGCTTGCCAATCGGACCCCGTTTTCCACGAAATCCAGCCCATTGCAGAACCCCAAACTCCCTTACCCTTGCCAGTCCCAATGAACCCCTTCCCGCAGCCCTCAAGCAGACCAATTGACGCCTAAGCAGCCCTAAGAACCCCTCGAACGATAGGATTAAACAACGCAGTAAATCCCCTCGCCGCCATCACCACATGTGTTTATTCTTCGCAGTTGAATCTGCTCGGTTCTTGCAATCTTCGATTGCGCTGTATTGGGTCAACTTGCGTGGGGCGATCAACAGCGATGGCGGCGGCGGCAGAAGGGCGGCCAGCATCGCCAGCAGGCCGCTCGGCACCGATTGACCTTTCTTCGTTCCAACACCGTCTTCTTCTTCTGCAGTTCCCTTACACCCTCTAAACCTCTCCTCCCCCGGCGTTCCCGGGGACAGGCCTCCGCCGGGCTCCGCGAGTGCTGTGCCCATTTCGACCTGCCGCAGCCAACGGTCGTAGTCGTGTGTGCTGGGAGTGGTGGTGGTCATTTAGGCCACGTTGTGATTCAACAAAATTTCTTCTGCATTCGCTCTGTTCCACTCTTCCGCCCGCGCGCCCCCAAATGCTGCCTAAACAGGTTTACACGTGTATCCCCTCTCGATCTTCCAATTTTGCGCGATCTTAAGTATTGCCTGCCAACGACTCTCTGACTGGTTACTATTCTAGGTCCCTCCACCATGTCCGGGAAATCGCTGCTGATCCTCGCCTTGTTCGGCCTCTGCGCCATCGCCTTTGCTGAGGAAGAGAAGAAGGAAGAGCGCAAGCTGAAGTGGACTGAAGACGATGGACTCGAGATTAAGATCATCAAGCCGATCAAGGACGAGAAATGCAAGATCAAGAGTCAGGCTGGAGATGTCGTCGACCAGTACTACAAGCTGAACGATAAGGACGGAAAGGAGATCGGATCGAACTTCGGGAAGAAACCGTGAGTTTTTGGGATTTTTCAAAGGGTTCAAAACGGTCATTTGATAAGTGGAATGGAAATTATCGGCTTGTGAAACGTTTCACAGCCGTTTGAAACGTTTCAAAGTCATTCCACCCAAAAAGTAGAATGACGATCGGCGTGTGGAACGTTCCACCACCGTTGCACAACCTGTTTAGGGTTACGGTAGCAGCCAAAAACCCGCTAATTTGACACGCTAACTCGACTCCCATTTCAGTTACACCTTCACCCTCGGAAATGGCCAAGTCATCCCCGGAATGGACCGCGCCATGACCGGCATGTGCATCGGAGAGAAGCGCAAGGTGGTCATCCCTGCCGCCCTCGGATTCAACGACGCCGGCCGCAAGCGCAACGAGCTCGGAGACGAAGATTCGCTCTACTACACCGTCCAGCTCGTCGATATCTTCCGCCCCGTTGCCGGACCTTCCTGGACCGACGAGGACGGTCTTAAGATCGAGGTGACGCACAAGATCGACGAGGACAAGTGCCGCAAATCCGCTCCCGGAGATACCATCCACCAGCACTACACCCTCCACCTTGAAGGTAGATTTTCTGGGATCCCGAGCGATTCTTAATCGATCTCTCTTGCAGATGGAACCTTCATCGACTCCAGCTTCTCGCGCAACGCTCCTTTCATCTTCCAGCTCGGAGCCAAGCAAGTCATCGCCGGAATGGACCGCGCCATGACCAACATGTGCGAGGGAGAACGGCGCAAGGTCGAGATCCCCTCGGACCTCGGATACGGAGATGACGGCCGCGCTCCCAACATCCCCGGCAAAGCGACGCTCTACTTCGACATCGAGCTCCACAAGCTGATCAAGCGCGATGAGCTATGAACTATCCAAGTGCCACCAGGTCTAATCATTCACAATTCTGAACTTTAAGCGGGTTCTTAATTTTGGAAAATAAGTTATTTAATGTCAAACTCATAAAATGCGTCATTCTATAAAAAACTCTCTCAAAGTTCCCGTATCAAATTGACAACAATTCATCCACATACACTTCCATCTCGCGCAAGCTGTCTTCTTCGATCGTCATCAGGACATCCACCATCGCGGCCTTCGCGCGTTCGTGCAACTCCGGATCCGCTTCGATAAGCATGTTCGTGACGCTGGCCACATGCTTCATGTTGTCCTTGCAATCCTGAAACCACAAGATCTTAGAAATCTTAGGATATTAGGATGACTTACATCGATGATTTCAATAACTCTGTTTCGATAGCGCGCCCTCAGGTGCGCCGACAACAAAGTCGCCTTCGCTTCGCGCATGCGCTGCTCCTGTTCCTTGCCACCGATGGTGTGCCTCTTTCGCTTGTTCCCGGAAGGAGGCAACTGGTACGTGGAAGTTTCGATAAGCGAGCGCTGAAATGATTATTCGTGATTAGCCAGAATTAGGAGCCAAGACTTACCCTATACTTCTGCACCGAAGATTTAAACAACTGTTCTTCGGTGACTGCCGGAACTGAGGGAGCTACAGGAGCTGGATCAGCCACCGCAGGTGTAGGAGCAGCCACCGCTGGAGTAGAAGCAGCCACAACCTGTGCTGGAGGAGCCAAACCCGGAGTTGGAGTAGCCATGGAAGGCGTTGGAGTGGCGAAAGCCGACGTTGGCGTAGCCATCGAAGCTGTTGGCGTGGCCATAAGAGGCGTTGGCGTAGCCACAGATGGCGTGGGAGTAGCCATAGCCGGAATTGGAGTAGCAGGCGTCGAGCCGACGGGCGTAGCTCGAGCTGCAACCGGAGTTCCCGGAGCTTGGTTACTTTCGACCGCGTCGGTCACACCCTTCGCATTGTGCGCAAGCGCTTTCTCAACAACGTCGTAGCCACCGATGCTCGAAGAGATCTGGATGGCGATCGACGGCTTGGGCGCTTGAGGTGCAGCCACAAGCTGAGAACTTTCGAAGACCTTGGACGGGAAACTGACGTCGGCTTCGGCGTCCTCTTCCATAATAGGACTGCGGCTTCGCTGCCGGCGATTGTGGGAATCCTTTGAAGAGCTTCGGCTGGAATCCGCAATAACCTTGGCTCGCTTGCCGAATTCTTCTTCAGGCGTGCGGGAACGCGAACGAGGAGAACGAGAACGCTTCCTCCTCTTCTTTTTCTCTTTCTTGCCTCTCTTGCGTCGAGGAGGCGCTTCTTCCTGGACGCTGCGAGGAGAACCACCCTCAACTCCTTCGGAGGAGATTGGACGACTGATGATCTGAAGTCAAACCATTAGTTAAGAGCCTATCAAAGCTGTTTAACTTACGTCCTTGTTGTCACGCTGACTGTCAACTTGCGAAAGAGGTCTTTCCGGCGAAAGCTTGTCGTCGTCCTTCTTGGGAGAAACGGACTCCATCTGGCGCTCCACGCTGGACTCGGTCGACATTGGAATAGCCTCTTCGTTGCGCTCATTTCTTATTTCATTCAGCATCTGGCCAAGCGATGGGTTTGGAAGGGGAGTTTTGTCAAAACGACTCACAGAAGGCGATCGCTTGCGGCGAGGGGAGCCGGAGCGAGATCGGGATCGAGAGTCGCGGGAGTGCGACCTCGAGCGGCTGCTAGGAGAGCGGCTCCTGGAGTAGCTGCGGCTACGGCTACGGCGCCTGGGACGACGGTCGTAGTCATCACGGTAGTCTCGGCGATCGTAATCTCGACGGTCACGACCTGAATTACTTAAACCCTTCCAATTCCAGTTCCAGCTGAAATGTTACTGTGTCCATTACTCCTGAGCTCGCCATACTGTTGCAAATACCGTCGAATGTCGCGGAACCAGGTAACTTCGACTCTGTGTCCCAAGATTTCTCCATCCTTGTAGCTGGAACAATGGAATGAGTCGGGGTGAATCATGAGGAAAGTTCTTACCGGTCGTAGCAATCTTGAGCGTGCGATTTCTCGTCGAAACGGCAGGCGGCGACGATTGCGCGTCCATCATTCTTAGTCTTGAAGAAGTCAAAGTTCATAGGTCCAATGCGAGTTTCCAGAAAACTCCTAAAAACCTTATGATGCACAAGCGTCGAAACTTACACAAACAACTTCACTTGTCCACAAGATATTAACATCAAACTTGGTTCTAAATTCGGCTAAATGTGCCTCGACAGTGGATATCTCATATGTGGAAATGTGTTTCGGATCGACAGATAGGTAAAGCAAATAAACACAGAAGAACACACGCACTTAGTAACTGGAAAATAGTCAAATAGCGCTTAAACCCGTACAATGAAAATCAACTTACTGGAGCTCCTCTCTGCTAATCGAAGACGGAAGTCCACGAATAAAGACCGCATGACGACTCTCCGGAACATCTTGCTCGTTGACGCGCCGGTACTTGTGATAAGGCTGGTAGCTGTTTCCAGCACCACCGCCACGGCGATATCCGCTATTGTTGTTATAGCTCATGGTTTCCAAATTCGAGCGAATCTGAAACGGGAAAAACGTATTGTAAAATGTGGATCGGAAGTGCATATCGCGAAGATCGAGAGCCACGACGACGTATCTCGCTTAGCAACAGCGAATCTAGAAGCGAGCAAGACACCTGCTTTACTTAACACACATTAAAAGGAAGTCCTCTTCGCAGCCAACGACAATCGATTGGTCATTTGGAGCGTGTGCATGACATGGAGTGCTGCATGCAAGCAGATACGCGTTGGTAAATATCGCACGATAACGCAACATTGTAAACGCTTATGATACAGAGGAGAACGCAAACAAGATGAGCTGGAAGCCGCTGGCCGACGGGAGGACGTTCTCAGGACGAGCGGCGGCAGCAAAGAGTCCATCTGCAACACTGTGGCGCCCGAGAATCAAAGCAACGCATCGCTTAAAGATGCGCCAAAACAATACCTGCATAAACGATGCACATAATCGAGAGGTGGGCAGATCGGGGAGAAGAAGAAGCGAGCTCCATTATTCCGGAAAGCACTTTCGTGACTCATAAAGTTAAGTGTAAGACGCTTTTTCGTGGGTGATGCGGAAGCTGCGGGCAGAGACAAAGAGCTTTTGCAGGATCATGGGAGCTGGCTTAGATTCTTAAAAGCCAGGAAAACTAATCACCTTTAACAAAATTGGAGCCAATTTCTCAAAGAGCGCGCACTGACCGGTGGGAATCTAACTAACGGTTCCTTCGCATACCTTGTTTACGCACCCGTTAATTAGACTGATCCCAGTCCACTCAAGTTCCAAAAGCAGGGCAAAATGATGCGAAGTTTTCGAATTGGAAATTGGAAAAGCGTGGAAATTTAACTCCCTTAGCGTCGCTTAAAGCATAGGCTAATTACGCATGAGCGCGTAAACAAGGTAAGCGAAGGACCCACGACAGCACAGCAATCGCATGCTAGCCAGATTCCCACGCAAAGTAGACAAAAAAGGTAATTTAGACGTCTGAAAAAAGGTGATTTTTTAGACTGGATGAGCTTCGCGAGCGCCGTTAATTTGCCCCTCAACGCGTGAGCGAAACCGGTCGGAGCCGTGAAACCCACCGCAGCGCCAACGGACGACCGACCGGTCGCTGGCTTCAGATCAAGCCTAACTGAGGTCGTTAGTCTGTGGCAGTGTCTGATAGACAGGCCTGACAAGTCTGGAGACACAACTTTCTGTCCACATTCTAGACAAGTTGATTCCAGAACGAGACAAGTAGCCTATCAACCAGACACGATGGCCACAGACCAGACACCAGACGAGACTCACCGCTTGACGGCCATTTCGCCCCTCAAAATTGGGAAAATCGGTCGGTCCGGCGAGCAAATCTCACGCATTTCCCCACTTGGCCGGTTTCGCCACGATCCGCTTGAAATTTCGGCTACGATACGCTCAGGTGCGACTTGAAATCGCGAAATTCGAATTCCCATCGACGCGCTTGGCTGCTGACCTTCTTCGATGCCATTTTGCCGCAAATCCAGGTTGGATCTAGCCCGTCCTGGCATCACTTCCCAGCATCAAAAACGGCTATTTCGGATAGGGAATCCAACCTTTTCGGACATAAACTCGATTCCAATGCGAACGTCATAGATTTGTGTGCTGACATCAATTTCGTGCTGAGACTTCGATGGACGCCGCGCGCATTTCCCCGTGTTCCCCAGTCACAGAAGTGGCCACCCTTGTTTTCTCTGACGACCGACTTTCGAGATGGAAACAGATTTTAAGGTTTTTCTTTGATTTTCCAGATTTTTTTTGGACCAAGATGCACGACGACGACTACGATCGACGAAGACGCAGCGGACCTGGAGGGTTTGACGACCGCCGTGGACGCGATTTCGGCGGAAACGATCGTGACAGGTAACCAAACAACTCTCAATCTGTACTCACTGTGCATCTTCGCATGCTTAATCACACTGGTATTCTTTGGCACGTGCGCGCTGCTTTGTGGATGATCTCCTGAAACGATCGTGTTCTCGCCTCACTCCAACCTGTGAATCTAGCAGTCCTAAATGCGTTCGTTTTAGGCGCTACAACGGCCCTGGGATGAAGCGTTCCAGCTCCAACCGACGCGATGACGGAGGCATCAAGCGCAGTCGCGTTGAGTAAGTTTACTTCCGAAACGTTTCAAGCATTAACAGAATTTCTTCAGCAGCGCATGCGACTCGTTCGAGCCCCAGTTCATCCGTTCGCAGGCCGAAGAACCCCAAGCGCCGGTGATGATGACCTTCAAGCGCTTCCTGGCCACGCAGGACGACTCTATCTCCGACGAAGACGCCATCACCAAGTACTCGGAGTACAAACAGGATTTCAAGCGTCAAGAACTCCAAAAATTCTTTGACTCGCATAAAGACGAAGAATGGTAAATTTTAGTTCAATTTCTTTCTTGCCGACCACCAGAGGCGCTTTATGCCGCGGTTAGTCAGCTCGGTTCACGTGCCAGAGGCTCTCTATAGCCGCGGTAGGTTCTACAATGCCGAAAAGCGAGCAAAAATATGTTGTGCGAATTTGTGATAAGCGTTGTTGGAGTCGTGGCCACGTGTGATCTGAAGCTGGGTATTTTAATGGTGGGTGCTTAGGTTCCGCTTCAAGTATCATCCCAGTGAGATCAAGAAGCGCAAGGATGAGGAAAAAGAACTCGTCCAGAAGCGCCTGGATATTTTCAACGAGTTTAAGAACAAAGGCGCCATTGACAAGATCCGCCTTGATTTCAAGAATGCCAAGGAGATCATCCAGCTTATGGATGCAAGTAAGTAGAGATGCTTAAGAACATTCTCTGATTTTGACTCATTTCAGCCGTGATCAAGCTTGAAGGCGGATCGGACGAGGACGTCGAAATGATGATGTCCGAGAAGGTCGACGACGAATCCGTGTTGGAGCTGCTCCAAGCCAATTCCGCCGCCGCGAAGACAGAAGAAGTGAAGCCGAAAGAAGGCGAAGAGGCCACGAATGGATCGAACGGAGCAGAGGCCAAAGAAGAATCAGAGCCGAAGAAGGAAGAAGGAGAAAACGGCGAAGCAGAGGCAAAGGAAGAGCCGTCCGAAGAAGGCGCTTTGACGGAGCAGGAGGAGCGCGCTCTCGCCAAGCGCAAGAACATGCACAAGACTTGCAGCATCTTTCTGCGCCAGATTCCTCCCTCCGTCACGTTCGCCGAACTCGAGGAGCTCTGCAAAAGCCACCCTGGCTACCTCCGCATTGGTCTCTCCGAGCCCATCGCGGACAGGAAATTCATCCGCCGTGGATGGGTTTCCTATCGCCGCGATGTCAACATCAAGGAAATTTGCTGGAACCTCAACACCACGAAGGTAAAGCGTACGTTTCAGTACAGATCTAATAATGCCAATTTCAGATCCGCGACCACGATCTTGGAGCTATCGTGAATAAGGATTTGACCCGCAGAGTCCGCACTGTCAACGGCATCACTTGCCACCGTGCCGTGATGCTCAACGATCTCATGCAGGCCGCTATGTTGGTCGCCTCCTACGATCGTCGCCACGGATTGTATTGCGACGAGGGAGCACCTCAGCTAGGTAAGACTTGATATACTGAATCAGCACACTGAACAATCTTATTTCAGCCAAAGCGGATCTCGAGAAGGCGATCACGCAGAGCAAGAACCCATTGATGCAGAACATCACCGAGATGCTTGTTGACGAAGGATGCGCCGAGGAAGAAGAGCTCCTTGGCCTCAACGAATCCGGAAAGGAAGATGAGCGCAAGGTCCCCCTGCAGCGCGACGACAAGCTCACGGCCGTCCTGGATCGGCTGATCCTCTACCTCCGCCTCGTACACTCCATCGACTTCTACAACCACGGCGAGTATCCATTTGAAGACTCGATGCCGAACCGTTGCGGAATGATGCACGTTCGCGCCCAGCCGACTAACGGCAACGAGTTCGGCAAGAACGAGAAGGACGAGCCGCTCGTTCCCCTCAGTTTCGTTGAATCGTTCACCAAGGGATTCAACGAACGACTTTCGGCCGCTCTCCTGAACCTGACGATCTTAACTGATCAGGATCTGGCTGCTCTGGGAAAGAAGGACCCAGAACAAGAGCTCGAGAAGTTCGTCGCCACGAACACCGTCGAACTCGCGAAGGACAAGTGGCTGTGCCCATTGTCCGGAAAGAAGTTCCGCGGGCCTGAATTCATCAGGAAGCATTTGGCCTCAAAGTACGAGGAGCAGATGGATCTCGTGAAAGTCGATGCCGAGTTCTTCAACAACTACATCGCGGATCCGAAGAGACCTCAAGAGGCGGAGGTGAAGACGCCCGTCGGATCCTCCGGAGATGACCGACGTGGCCACGACATGCCGGAGCGCAACGAGCGCGATGGAGGTGCGTTCCTAAGCATTCCACTCTTTCTATTAATCAAGAATTTTCAGGATACCGCGGCTACAACGACCGTAACCGTCACTCAGGATCGGGCCGCTCCTTCGGCGGCGGCTCCTATGGATCTCGACCTCGCGTCTACGAGCCGCCCATGGACATGGGCCGCCGCGATCCTCGCCAGCCTATCACGTACCGTGATTTGGACGCTCCTGAGGATATCTTTTGATTGATTGTAAAAAATGAATTTCTTGGTTGGTCATGTTTCAAGTTGTTTAGAATGCAATTAAATTATTCGTGGCTTTTCGGGGAGAGATGCTTGGGGCAGTCGATCAATGATCGCGCCCGAGAGGAGTCGTCGTTGAGCATAAAGTTAGGGAGCAGTTGGAATCACAACTTGGGATCATTTGAGAAGGGCAGCGTCAAAGACGTCAGATGCTGTTAAAGGCATAAACATCCAGAGACTGGAATTTATGAGTTAAATAATTAAACGATTAAACACAATTTTAGTCATTCTTCTTGTCCCTTATCATCTTGTCGAGCTGCTTCTCCAGCTTCGATAGCTCCGCCGACGATTCCAGGACCTTCTTTCTCTTCTCCGCCTTCTGCTTGACCATGACATCTTCGTGTTGCTGAGGCAGCTTGTAGCGGTCCCAAGGGTAGAACCAAGTTCCATCATTAGTCGTGAAGCTGCTCGATAAGCTTGTCATCAGGAAGTGCGTGTTATTCTTCTCGATCTTCTCGATGCATCTATCGATGCATTCCAGTCGGCGTTCGCACTGGGCTTGGTATTGCCTACCATCAGCGCACGGCTCGCACGCGCAGACGCCTTCTTTGTTGATCGGCAATTCCTCGCAGCGTTGGCACCAGCAGGTAAACGGGAACGCTTCGTACTCGTCATCGCCTTGGAAGACCATCATCCGGAACATGTCTTCAATCTCGTTCTTGTAGCCTTGACGCAGCTTGTCCACCATTAAGATGATGGGGATGTAGATCACGGGCGAGATGAAGAGGAGCCCGACGATGAACATGAAGACAATTCCTCCGGAGGCATCTTCCGGCGAGCCCGCTTCGGTTTCATTTTCG
>KN167328.1:59549-72629 GCA_000757745.1 Steinernema scapterisci
CGTAATAGAGTATGAGGGCCAAAAGGGGAAAGTTTGGGCGTTGGCGGAGGCTGATTGGGTGCCTCCCACGATAGAGTTTAGTTCTGAAAGGGAGTCCGAAAACAAGGGGGAGATGACTAAATACGGAAAGGTCGACGTTAGGGGACTGGATGGCTTCTATCCTTCCTAGGCCGTTCGGGAAGCTGGGTTCGAGAGAATCATACCTGTCAACTGGGTCCGGTCCCGTCAGGAATAAAAGTGGCATCTGGAAACCTGGGAAATTCTCGGATTTTTTAAGGAAGCTTTAGGGGCGGAGCCTAAGAATCTTGGAAACCTTAAGGTAGGAAAGAACTAAGGTGAGATACTCTGATAAGATCATGGGAAGCCCTTTGGAATCACAGGCCAACATCGCGTTTAAAGTGTATGTGAGAAATGGAGGCGTTTTGTCAATTTTGGTTCTTTGGTTTGGTTCTGACTTTCTCTAAAGGCTAACAAAGGTCAAGAGAGGTTCTGGGATAGGTCAGGCTGCAAAGCATAAGAACGTGTTCTTAGATTAGTTTTTGCTGGGGTTTGAGTTTTCAGGACGTGAGATTATTAGCAGTGATTGGAGAAGCATATGCTAAGCTTTTTGAGCCGGTCATAGGCGTTTTCAGGGTTGGCCACGGGACTCAGCCATTGCTTCCAAAACTGGCCAAAACGTTGGTCAAGCTTGTGGCTTACATAGGAATCGGGCTTAAGCAAAATGGGGAGACGGTGGCCAAGCCCGTGGCCGATTTGGGAATCGGTGGCTGAGCCAAAGGGTGGCTAAGTCGTCTAAGCCCGTTTCGTAGGTCAGCCACGCGATCGGTCACCGTTTCCTAAGTCTCCAAAGGTCGAAACGGTGGCCGAGCCCGTGGCTGACTGAGGGATCTCCGTTTCCCCGTTTCGCCTAAGCCCGTTTCACAGATTGGCCCTGGACTTGGCTAACAACCACGGGTTCAGCCAACGTTTACTAGGCTTGACATCAGACTCCGAGACTCGGAAAATGTTCCACAGGTCGGCCACGGGATCGGTCACCGTTTCCTAAGTCACCCAACGTCGAAACAGTGGCTGAGCCGGTGGCCAACCTTAGGCCCGTTTCCCCATTTTGCCTAAGCCCATTTCACAGATCGGCCCCGGGCTTGGACACCGTTCAGTGAAGCCTTCAAATCTACCTTGAAACCCATAATTTGCTTATCGATTTGGTCCGTATGATCCAAAACTTCAGTTCCTCGTGACACCCTTCCAGTAAAAGCCGTACATGCACCCAGCGCTCAAACGCTCGAACGCTCAAACTCTAATTCCTAACCTTTGCGAAGCCTTACACCTATCTCCAGCGTTGTTCTCTGGGCAAACTCGAAAACAACAAAGTGTGCTCGTGCCCTTAATGCGATTAAAGACACTAGCACATCAACACCGGAAAACCTCCAAAATTACGCACATCCTGAGCACCTGAGCACATCCTAAAATTGCCCTAAAACACACCTTCGTTTTCCCGAAAACCCCGAAAACAACACGGCTTCTGTTTTCTGATTTTTGAGTTCTGGATACAAAAACACGACCAGGACTTTACATCCAAACATAGTTTTGTCTCCTCAGCTCAGAATTCTAAGAAAAACGTGCCCCAAGTGTTGTGAAAACACAATTATGATAAACGCTTGGCGTTTGGCGCCGATCGAAGTTACTCATGAAAACATCCGGCTTCCGCTGACGCAAAAATTGCTGCAAATTGTCTGCGGCTAGAAAATAGAAAACAGCTTAATTGGCTGAAATTGTTTCAAAATGGCGTTGAAACCGCAGATCAGATTTGATTGGGTGAGGTAACGCTGTGGAATTGAGGTGTTTACGTTGAGGTAGGGTTTCGGGAGATTAGGGTTACGGTAGCTTTGGAGTTTCGCCGAAGATGACTATTTTGAATGGTGGCCGACCTAGGAAACGGTTTCCAACCGTCAGAGGAGATGGGCGAGTCCGTGGCCGACTTGGGAAACGGTGGCCCAGCATGGAAGAAGACCCGGCCACCGTTCCCAAGTTGGCCACGGGCTTGGCCACCGTTCAATGTGGACCGTCCAAAGACAGGAGTTTCAAGCCTCGGAACTAGGTTCGCAACCTTAAGAAACGTGCCCACGAGCCCAATCAGGAACTAACCGAACCCAACCTCTGCTCACCTCCACCACCAAATTGCCACTTTCCCTAACCTCTAATCTCCAACTCTGGAACGGTGACCGAACCCGTGGCCGACCTGGGAAACAGTTTCCAGCCTTTGACAAAAGTGGCCGACCTGGGAAACAGTTTCCAGCCTTTGACAAAAGTGGCCGACCTGGGAAACGGTGGCTGAGGATGGGTAACGGTGGTCAGTTTGGAAGAAGACCCCTGGATATCGGTTCCCAAGTCGACCGCGGGCTTGGCCGCAATTTTGTGCGGTCCGTCCAAAGACTCAAGTTTTGAGCCTGGGAACAAGGCTTCAAAGCTTAGAAAACGTACCCAAGCAGGACCTGATCGCACCCAAGTTCTGCTCATCTCCCCCACCAAATGGCCACTTACCCTAACCTCTAGTCTCTAACTCTGGAACGGTGGCTAAGCCCGTGGCCGACCTGGGAAACGGTGGTCAATTTGGAAGAAGACCCAGCCACCGTTTCCTAGGTCGGCGGCGGGCTTGGCCACCGTTCTGTGTTTCAAAAGACCCGATTTAGGAGCCTGGAGAGTGACTCCAAACCTTAGAAAACGTACCCACGAGCCCAAGCAGGAACTAACCGCACCCAACCTCCTCTCACCTCCACCACCAAATGGCCACGTTCCCTAACCTCTAATTTCCAACTCCGATTTTCGACCATCTAGCGCATTATCGGAAAACGAATAATTGAGTCAACGCGGAAATCACGTGGACTTTTGGAGCACAAACAGCGTTTGTTTCCTTTTTAAAGCAGCGACGAATTTACGAGTGTCGTAAACGCGCGAGGATAGAGATAAACTCGAAGAGGGGAAACAAGAATCGGTTCTGTGGTCTCGCGGAATGACCAGAATGGTTCCGCTTTTAGGGTTTCTTGAATAGGGCTTGACGGATTGTGAATGGGGAGAGTGTTTACGGGTTTCCCTGGGGGCTGGGGGAGCAAAACAGAGATGGACGGACATGGGCACAAGTTACGTGTGGGCACAAGCTGAGGTATCGTGGAACAAGGAATGGTGGACCGGAATCTGATTTGGGGATAGGTGAGTGCCAGAGATCGATCTCAAACTGGAGGACGGGGTTCCTTGGAAGACAGGGAATAGTTGCTTTCTGGATTGGGAGCTAAAGTAAGAGCACCATGAGCCCAGGAAAGAGAGCGATGAGGGGACATGGTCTTGGATGTCTAGGCTCTTGGAATTTGGTCTTGAGACGAAAGGTTGTGGGATAGGGACCCCCGGGTAAATAAGGGATCCGGACTTTTGGGATTTCGGTATCTGGACTCACATGGCTGTAAAAACGATACTTTTGAGAGTTTCTCAGCTAGGGCAAAAGCTTAGTTGCTGAGCCGTAAATCAAAACAACGCCAACTGGAAGCTCTTTGACCTATTTTGGGTTAACAGGGCAGCTTCCCAAGATAGTCCGAAACCAAGCCTCAGATTCTGGCACGGCCTAATCTGAGATCCGCCTTCTCTCATCTCAAGTCCCTGCTCCCATGCTGCAGATTCGAGTCGGCCATCATAACCTAACCCAACCCTATAAGCCTCCGGGCTCATCTTGACCCATTTTAGCTCAATGGAGCCGAGGCTTTGACCCAAGAGACGTAAAACTCGCTTACCTCTTAATCCAATCCACCTTCCCGTAAAAAACAACCCCACAAACAAAACTCTCCTCCAAGAATCTAAGCCTTAAATATAGTGATTCACGTCATATTCACGCTTTCCAAACAACACCTGCAGCACGCTAATGAGTTTCACGTTCCGATCCTGATGTTTCAAACCCCTCTAAACACCTCTGATCCCAAGAACCCACGGATCTTACTCAGATTCCCCAGAAAACAGGCGTCTGAACCTCTCCAAGCATGGAAATTCGGGCCTAATTAATTCTTTAAAGGTCATCTCCGGCACCTTACGCGGGTCTGAAAACACGTTTGGAGACGAGAAAAACTAATTAGTTGCTCATATTGTTCCCCTTGAATTCCACCCGAACGAAGGCGAATAACAAAGACGTCATTAATCAGACCTTAATTGGCCACCTAAAACAACACAGGCTGTGCAGGCTGGAGACCTAAGAATAGGCGAGCAAAGGGGGTAAACAGACCTTAGCAAGACGGAGTAAATCGGGGTTTGTAGCTTGGAGGCTTTAGGATGAGCCAAGGGTGCGGCTTAGGAGAGAGGGAGAAGATGGAGATTGTTATTTAGGGTCCGCGAGGAAAAGTGCTTCTTTGTTTGCGGATCGGATTTGAGGGAAAAGGAAACCTTGGGAGAGATCTGAAAATGGAAAGGATTAGGGATGATTGGGGTGAATGAGGGGAATCGGGTCTTGGGTGGATTCGCTGAGGAGTTCTTGGTAGTCTTAGATCGAGCATTTCAGTCTAGGGGCCTAGAACTAGCCTCATGTTCTGTAAAAGCCACTTAGGCAGATCTATGGGAACGTGGGCTTTCTTAAGCTCGGGTTGGGTCGATTCTGACCTGTAGCCTAGATGATCCAGGGGAACAGGATCTTAGGAGGACTCGCTGATGAGTTAAGGGTCTTGAGGACTCAAGGACGGAGAATCTGAGTCCAGAATGAAGTTCTGAAAGAAGCCTAAAGTCTCCTCAAAAGCAACTTAGTCAATTTCTATGGGCTAAGCTCGGGTTGGGTCGATTCTGACCTGTAGCCTAGATGATCCAGGGGAACTGGATCTTAGGAGGACTCGCTGGGTGTGGATGGCTTAAAGACGGAGGACCTGAATCCAGAATAAGGCCCTGAAAGGAGCCTAAAGTCCCCTCAAAAGCAATTTAGGCAATTTCGGGTTTGGTAAGCATACCTAGGATCTTGTATTCTTCTGAACTCGTTCTGGGACCGCTCTTGAATTCCACTGTTTCGGTCAGAACCTGGTTGGTATTAAGCGACAGAGCTCCAAGTCTGAAAGACCTGGACGAAACTTGAGAAACGCCAAGAACCGAACCCAAACTGAACTCTGCAGCGTAGCTTCGTACGCTCCTGCTTCTAATAACCGATAATCTCAAGAACACTAGTCTTTAGGAGAGACGTTCTGAGACCGAACTTTGCTAATTCCTGTGTTTAGGCTAAACGCTGGGTACACAAATGGCTTGAAGTCAAAGATCGAAAGTTCTATGCCTCAACAGGTCTGCAATTGCCTAAAATAGAGCCCTGAAGTAGAGCCTGAAACTGCCTAATGCAGGCTAGGGATGGGACAGATATCAAGCACAAACCTGAGCTCTAGGTTTGGCTAAGCTCAGAAGCCAAAGTTATGGGAGCTCGGACCTAGATCTTAGCAACAAGATACCCCATAGCAACTCAAAACCACGGCAATCTAAAGCCTTGAAAACCCCAAAGTTCCCAAAGCGCGACCCAATCCCAAGACACTAAGAACTAGTCTCCCCACTGAATCCATTAAATCCACGTTGCAATGTTTACGTAAACTTAGTCTCCCCACTCTCGAGCCGCAATTAATTAAGTCGCGCGAATTCCAAGAATGAAACGCAAAAACCAATTCACAAGCTCATCCTAGAGTCAATGACGCCAAATTGGAAGCCGCGTCGTGTGCATCCGAAGAATTAATTCATGGACGAAGTCAGATTAGGCGACGATTATTGGCCCAATAATCTCGCTGCACGTCCGAGTTTCACCCGCCACTCACCCACGTCTGCGTGCGCGCGTGGAGCATGGGACGTCATGTGTGTGTTGTGTGCATTGGCATGAGGCTGAGGAGGGGGAGGCTGCCCATGGACCCAAGGAGCCCAGGGTCCAGGAGCGGTTTGAAACATAGCAGCTCAACACAGCTTTTTAGTGAAATTCACATTTTTCTAGGCACTCGGAGTCGCTGTAGTCACCGTCCAACTCCAGTTCAAACACGATCGACGACATCCCAATGTAGCTCTTCTGGACATATCGTCGGTCTAACTCATCATTCATTTCATTGTAACCAGTGATGTGAATCGGAAAGCACCTTCTTGAAAGAGCTTTTCGACCTCGTTGTGGAGGCCGTCTGTAATGAGGCGTGAATGTTCTTTTGACAACAGCCGCTCCGATCGGTTCACAATTAGCCATAGGGTGCTTAATCCGTTAATAATATTTTTGAAATGCTCTTCAGCGGCTTTTCGATTAAACCCTTTATCCTTGATGTCCTTTTCCGCCTCTTGTAAATTGTAGGTCACGTGGTCTTTGATTCGTTCTTGTAGACCTTCCATGGCGTCCCATGAAAACTCGTAGATGTTGTTGACAAAAGCTGCATCCTGCATTTTCTTCAATTTCATATCTCCATGCATCTCGTCGCCGCTCTCAACAATTCTTCGTTTCAAGTTTCTTTGAGATATCTGAAAATTGTATTATCACAATGTGACTGAGCTTACAGATCCTACATTGACCTCTTCCTCTTCTTCCTCGTCTTCAATGTCCTCCTCCTCCATCTCTTCCTCTTCGCTGACGTTTTCCAAATAGAACATATTGAAACATTTCACTTATTACTTAACAAAAATACCTTAAATTAAAGATGAAACTTGACGTGATTGAATTATGATGATAACGATGATGTGTTTGATTAGGTCTTATATGAATCAATATGCGTGTGTACAAGCAAGGCATTAACTGACAGAGAGCATTGTCTCCAATGCTTTGTCAGCTGGCATTAGTTCATGGAAACCGCAAGGATAGAATGACTGAGTAGATCTACCGTATAGTACAACGCTCTCTTGTACCATCTCTTATCATCGATTTCACAATACAGTACGTTGATCGGTTGTTGGGGATGGAGAAGGCGGAAACCCTGCCACCGTGACCCAGGTGGGCCAAGGGGTCGACCACTGTTCAGTGTGTTCAGTTCAAAGACCCAATTTCCGGGCTTAGAAATCAGACTCACAACCTTAAGAACCCGAAGTCAACCTCTGCTCACCTCCACTTCCAATTCTCCAGTAGCGAGACACTCACCCACGTTTGCGCGCGCGAGGGGAGCTTGGGATGTCATGAGTGTGTGATGTGTGCGGTGAGGCTGGGGAAGATATTGAAACGGGCCAAGAATATAGACTTTTCTATTGAAATTCAATTTATTAAGACTCGCTCTGACCACCTATAGATAGTCCAGATCCAACTTCAGTTCAAAGACGATCGAAGACATCCCAATGTAGCTCTTTTGGACATATCGTCGATCTAGCTCATTATTCACTTCATTGTAACGTCCTCCCGAGCTGAACTCCCGGACCCCACTTTCCTCCGGGTGCTTCAAAGCCTCCGACAGGTATTTTCGCTTGCTGCAGTCGAAGTTAGCTTCCAGCGTTCGTGAATCTTGATCACAGCCCCAGACAATCGTCTGGGTTCGCCAATTTCGAGCTATGCGGATAAGAGCGCTGGCAGAAAGGACGACGTGGCCGCGAAATGTGCCTTTCTGGAAGCGACTGGAAGTGATGAACGTGATCAAGTCTTCTTCGATGCCCAAATCGTCATACATGTTCACATCTAAGGTAGTAAGCAATGGGCCCCTCAACTGGCTCAACAAGAACGTCCGAACGGCGTCTTTGCACTCTTCTCTCCAGCAGCAAGAGAAGTTTAGCTTTGTGAAATGAGGCCGAAAGACCGTCAACGACGCCGGATTTCTGATCTTAATGTCGATAAAGCCGAAATCAAGAGACTCAAATCTGGCCTCCGGATCCACTTCTGCAAACTCGTGTTCTCTTGTCACTTTCAGGGTCTTGCCTGCACACAGTCGTCTCCGCTCGCGCACGAACGCGTCGTTCCAAGGTCCTTGTAGTTCAAACAACTTTGAATCGTTAGAGGTTGACATTTGGAAGAGCATGAGTTCAAAGAAGTCGTGGATGATGTCCGACGAGAGGAAGGCCAGAGAGTCGGAAGCCTCTGGAGGCTGATATATACTTGGATGGAGGCAGAGGGAGTGTTTCGGCGTGGTCCGGATAGGTTTTGCCGGCAGCTTTCGGCTTCGTCTTCGGCAAATGGAGCCCTTCTTGGAGTAAGCCATTTTTGGTGGGATTTGGCTTGCTTAGAGCCAGTTCGCTTTTCCTTATATGCAGTTCCGGCATCAGTTTGAGTTCTGAGAAGTGATGCGCATGGCTTTCCTGAAGCAGGTTGACCAAGCTTTAATGTCAAAGCATGTCCAACTTTAGCTCAGACCACTCTCCAGCACTTCATCAGCGTCGTTCTCTCCGTTCTTCGCAGCTTTCTATACTCAGTTGGTCGTATCACCTGAACGCCAGAATGTTACCAAACGGATGCCGCAGTCCGACCATTCCAGCTTCTGCTCGACGTGTCGACGGAGTACGTTGTAGCCAAGGTCCAGAGCCTTCAGACTCCCTGGACTTCCTCTTACCGGACATCATCCACGACTTCTTCGAATTCATGATCATCCAAATGTCGACCTGTAACGAGTTTTCAATGTAAAGTCTTTATTTTCAGAAACACTTTTACAATTCTCGGGAACGGAAGGATTCGACTAGGGGTAGTGCTCCCTTACGAAACTGCTAAGCCGGCTTCGAGTTCGTGGATTGCCGGCCACACCTTGTCGTTCGTGTATTGGTCCGTGTCACTGGCCCTTTGCTCGAGGTTTGCGAAGGCTGCACAGAGCTCCTGGTTTTCTTCGCGGATTTCGGCCAAATCTCGCTGAACGTCCGTGAAGGTCTCCAGCAGACAGGTGATTGATGTCTCTTGCTCGTCAAGCTCATCCTCCATTGGCTCGTTTTCAATTTTAGATTGTAGGATGTCATCATCCAGATCTTTGATGACGGTCTTCAGCAGGCCGAAAACGGGCCGACACACCGACGCCGGCAGATCGTATCCATCCTATCTCTGCCCCCTTTCACAAGAGTTTGGCGGAGAGGCGCTCGGTCTCAGCGTTGTTGGGAACCTAAGAATGCACATATAACAACTCTTCGCGGTTTTCAAACTTGTCTTGAAATTCTCCTTGATGAAATCAAGAATCGCTTTTTTAGTTGATCCTCGTTTTTCGTTCAGGACCTGTAGGGCTTTCAGAACCATTTTGCGATAACCAGGGTTGTTGGACATCGCGTGGCTCTTCGTTTCTTGGTGACTCCTTCCTAAGGTGTTAAAGAGTAGTCAGTAAAGTTTGCTGCTGGAATTGGAATTTAGGGGGTTGATAAGGGGGTGTCTGTTATAAAAGAACAGTGATCGTTTTCCATAAAGGGCATGTTTGCCATGGGTCGCGTAAGAGTCCGTCAATGTGAGATATCGACGGCAGCGGGTCGGGCTGATAAGGGTCAGAGGGAGTCGCACAAGGAGGACATGTTAGTCGGGGAATAGAGAGTAATCGGCTGTGGATATCGGTGGATATGAAAAGGGAGATGGGTCACTAGGGAAGCCGGTAAGTTGAGATCTGAAAGGCTATTGTCAAGTTAAGGCAACTTACGGTTTCTTGAACACAAATCTCGTGTTTGTCGACCTTTGGAAGTGCCCCGCGGGCTGGATTTAACCCTGAAACGCCATAGAATGTGCTGATTGTTCCATTTGGAACGCGGAATGCCATAAAACGTCTTGAGCGCCAAGGATTTGGACGAGAAAGGCACGAAATGCACGTTCCTGTAGCGCTACCCGGTTTCCAGTCACTTCAGTTCAGTCCCAATTCAAAAAAAAAACTAACAAATCTAAAAGTACACGAATCGCGTTACAGCAATCGATACTTCTTCGTCCCCGTCTATCAGCCAAAGACAGTTAGGGAGACCTAAAGCACTCAAAGCAGCAAAACACGAAAGATGAACGCGGATAAACAACTGATAAAAGGACATCGAACGGCGCTCGCGGGAACACACGCATTGAGTGTGGCCAATGAGGGCGACACGGAGGGTGCCAATGAACTCCGCAACGGATTTTCGACTGGCGGATGCACTTAGCGTTTGCGGCCGATCGTTCGTTTCGCTGTGCAGAATCATTGATTGACTTTTACAGGATGTACTTGGGAGAGGGTTGTCATGAATCTTGAAACATCGATTTTTATTAGCATTTACAGTTAATAGACGCCCCTATGGTGGCCACATTCGCCAGCGCAAAGTTTGAACTTGATCAAATACATCCCAACGTGGCTCCTTTGGACATCTCGCTGATCTAGCTTATTCCTCACTTCGTTGTAATGTCCTCCCGCATTAAACTCTCGAACCCCACTTTCCTCCGGGTCCTTTAAAGCCTCCGATAGGTATTTTCGCCTTCTCCAGTCGTAGTCAGCTTCCAGCTTTCAAGAATGATTCTTACCACACCTGACAATCTTTTGAGTTCCCCAAAATCGAGCTTTGCGAATAAGAGCTTTGGTAGAAAGGACGACCTGACCGCAGAATGTACCTCTCTGGAAGCGATTAGAAGTGATAAACGTGATCAAGTCTTTTTTGATGCCCAGATCGCGATTCATTTGCAGATTTAAAATAGTCGGCCAGGGGCTCCTCAGCTGGTTCAACAAGAATGTTCGAACCGGGTCGTCGCATTTTTTCGTCCAATTAATGAGACCGAAGAACGGTGAACGACGCTGGATTAGAAATGTCATACAACGGAAACCTGAGTTACAACGTCTCGAATCTGACCGCAGGATCCACTCTAGCGACACCATCTTCTTTCGTGATTTTTGGAGTCTCGCCTAAGCTCAGCTTTCTGCGCTCGTACGCAAACGCATCTTTCCAGGATCCTTTTAATCTTAACAAATCATTTTTATCCCACTCAAATAATGCAAAGATCATGAGTTTGTAGAAGTCATTAATGGTGTAGGGCGAGAGGAAGGCCAGAGAGTCGGAAGGCTCGGAAAGCCGCTTCATAATGAGACAGAGACGGATTGATGCGGTCGTTGAAATCGTTATTGTAGAGCAAGGTAGGTTCGTAGTAAAATACAACTGCGATAAGATTTTGTAATAGGACATGAGGAGGCACTTGCTCAGAGATTCATCCCATGTTGAAAGGATGGTTCAAGTTCAAATAATCCATGGCTGATCAGATGAATAGACCACTCTATCAAAGAACGTTGAATGGAACTGTAAGTTAACCGTAGTCAGAGTATGTAAGCAACCATTGCTCCTAGATTCGTGGATAATTGGCTGAAATCGCTGTTCGTTGTAACCTATACACGCAATGCTACAAACACATGCATGAATTGATGCTAGAACAAGAACGAGATGGACATCCTGAAAAGGTACTATTTTCGGCTTATTCCACAAGTTACAACGTTCTTCAACAGATTTCTAAAATGTGTAATTGGTTGCGTTACCCACAAACGGACAAAAATCATGATTATTGCGGTGGAAAGTACAGGTGAAAATAACAAAACATAGCACATAACAAATCATGATTAATAATTGACGTAACCGGAAGGTTGCAAAATTGTGAAGCTAAATTCAATGCCACCCTTTAAAACAGAAAATGTATTGCCGAGCGTTATCTGTTTGTTAGGGTTCATTTTCAAATTCAAAAGTGTAGCTCCTTTGCAGATACACATCCCTTTCACTGCTTTTCAGTTCGACCCTACTGTATCGGGCTAATCCTAAAAAATTATTTGTGAAAAAACTTGTTGTTTGCTCTTCTTACCAGATTTCAAGATTCCGGCGTAGACGCGGGAATGCGGCGAACTCGGGGTAATCCTTTTGTAGCCATAACTAATCATTATATTGCCGAAGCACTTTGCTTGATCGTAATCTTCAACTGTCTCGCGTTTGAAGCCCACATAATCTTCCGAGTTTATAGTCTGAGTGAAAAACTCAACGGCCGCCTGGTGGTTACAGACAATGGTTTCAGCTAAAATTAATCCCCTATATAATCTAAGCTCAGGAAGTTGAAAGGACCGAGAAAAGATCATGGGATTCCTATTGCATATCTCCAAAAATCGGCAAAACTTTAGCCACATTCACAATAGAGGTTAACTTGAAACCGGCTGTTGTGATCCAACTGGCGAAAGTAACAGAAAGGTTGTTTCGGAGGTGGTTAGATGGGTTTGGAATCGGCCGAAGGGAAGAAAATCGGGAAATAGAAAGGTATCGGTGTAAAATTGGTAGATTCGAGAAGGGAGAATTTGGGATTTGGATTTGGTTGCAGTCAGGAAACACGGCTTTCTTTCAATAGATTCTTAAGTAGGATGAATTAAGGATACTTACGGTTTCTTGAATACAAATCTCGTGTTTGTCGACCTTTGGAAGTGCCCCGCGGGCTGGATTTAACCCTGAAATGCAATAGAATATGTTGATTGTTCCATTTGGAACGCGGAATGCTATAAATCAACAACCAAGGATTCGGATAAAAAGGCCAGGATAAAGACGGTATGGATCTTGACGTCTAACGTCTAACGCCCAAAGACAGAGTTAGGCTAGGTTAGGCCAGAACCTCTATTGAAATAGTAAAACATGGACGATGAACGCGGACAAGCGGATAAACAAGTGCTTAAAGGACGTCGAACGGCGCTGCTCGCGGGGAACACACGCACTGAGTGTGGCCGCTGCACGGAGGGTGACAAAGAGCGCCGCGGCGGACATAGCGTTTGCAGTTGTTCGCTCGTCTCGCTGAGCAGACAAGCGGTTATTCCAAGTCTCTCGCGACCACCCGTATTTCGTTCGAGCTGTTGGAGGATGACACGGCGGTGACAAAAAACTGCGCGGCCGATTTTTGTGATATTTCCAGCGCTGCGTTATCCAGCATCAAGGCGTGAAAATCAAGACCCTTCTAGCCAAACCTGAAAACTCTTAGCCATCCTTAAAAAAGCCAAGCCTTTTTGGAGGGTTTTAGACTTGTCGGATGTGGTCTAGGACCCTGAGGTCTTAAACAAAGCTTAACTATGCTAAGAATGTGCCAAAAAGTCCAGTGCCATTAAAAAACAATGTGTGAAAGCATCACATCTTGCGTCTTGGAAACTCATTTACCCTGTTTAAGGCGTCATTCCACACAGAGTGACAAGAATGAACTCCTTCGCTCACCTCCCGCTCGACATAATCAGC
>KN167328.1:82663-97247 GCA_000757745.1 Steinernema scapterisci
ACAGCTGGACGAGATGCGCCGGATGCAGCTGCTCCAGGAGAACGTGATCAAGGCGTACCAGAACACCCTGGGGGACCATATCCCAGCCGACAAATCTCAAGCCACATCTCTTATCAAGCTGTTCCTGGCTGGGGTTAACGAGTTTGTGGACATTCCAGATGCGGTCAAGAACGACCAGATCGAGAGACACTTCGACGCTTTTATGGTGAGTGATATGAGCCGTTTCGGATTCCAATTTATGCCCCAAATTTAGGCTCTAAGACGCCTGGTGATGACGGACACCTCGCTCATCAAGAGCGAACCTTCGGAACCGAATCCAAGCGTCGACAAACTGCGACTTTTCGTGGTCGACGGCACTCTACGGGTCGAAGAGATGGCGATCCTCTCCACGTGGTGCCTGATGCACAAATACGGCGACGAAATCCTCCAGCGGCATCAAACGGACCTGACCACTTGCCTCAAGGCTCAACTCTCCACCCACGACAAGCAGGGCGCCTTCACTTCGCTTTTATTAGGTGTTGCAGAACTTTGTAAATAGCTTATTTACGGTTTTACGTGAAACGGGTCACATACGGATTGTGAATCTACGGGACAGCTTTGAATACCGGAAATTAGATCTCTTAAATACGGATAAAAATCATTGAAATGTGTGTCGGATTATGGGTGGACGGAAGTGGGAGGTGTTGGGACAGCTTGGGACAAGGAGGACATCTCGGGTCAAAGTCCCCCAGTATGCTCAGCCTTGAGACCTTTATGAAGTGCAAAGAATCGGGTCGGAAACGCGTAAACAATCTTCAGGTCATCGGGGGCCGTAAAGGTCCGCCGACCCTCGGTTACGTAACGGCGGCCGCAACAAGTGAAAGGAGGAGGAAACCAGGCAACTGAGCAATAGAGGGCCACGTTGAGGGTTCCTGAACCCTGGATGGAGGTGGACAAGAGTCCTGGAAGCCGGTCCTGGCTATACTTGGAGGTCCATGAGGTTCTGTAGTCTACGTTTAAGTCAGTTTCGGGATTTCTATGAAACCTGTCAATGTCCTAAGCAGATCTCTCAGATCAATCAAGCTCATCCCGGCCACTAGGATCCACTTGAGCACAATCAAAAAGTTCCGCTTAGCACATTGGAAAAGGTCAACTGATGGCCATCCCAGGTGTTATCGTTCGGCCGTTTCAAGGTCATCGTTGTGCGAAGACTTTCTGGCACTGTCGGAGGCGATTCGGAGCTCAGGAGTGTCAAGTTTGGACATCTTCACATCTATTAGAGAACCCAGGCTGAAAATCAGGGTTTGATCCGTCTGATTGGGACTCAGAAAATCGCGGATTATAGATACCCATCAGTTAATCCCAGAATGTCCGCAATCGACATGTGTAACTGGATCATGATTAAGATCTAACCTGGTCGGATTGATACCGTAATCTGGCGACCTGGAATTCCTCTGTTTCGGATCTGCATAAACGTGTCCAGGATCCAATCCAGATACTGCCGATTTTCCCAATTTTTGGGCTCTTTAGAACTCTGGAATCCAATGATCGTAACGATCCTGATTTATCGTCATCCCCTGCACCACTTCAAAGCCCGCGACCGCCAAGTTTGGACCCATAAACTTGCTCAGAGCACCCATATCTCATTTCACTCTCCTCCGCATGCGTTACGCAACGCAACAACAAGACGAAAGGCGCCAAGTTTACCCAATTTGGCCTTTGTCTCCGAGAGCATATGGACAGGGTCACCGGGGAGCAGCGGTCGATCAGGTCACATCGCAACCGCAGATCAGCTTGCGGTGGAGGAAGAGGAAGCAGGTTTGGACTTGGGTGCGAGCGGCAGGTAATTCGACGACTTTCAGCTGCTCGACTAGGACGACGACGACGGAGATGTTTCCATCGGGGTCGTCCCTAATTAAACTGTTTGCATTGCGCTGCGTTGCGCAACGCTAAGAAAAATAACGTTAATTGGCCTCTGATCGGTGGGGAATTGGATGGCAACAGATATAGAATGTAACCGAGGATACGAGCGGCTTTGGGGACTTCCTGGATGTGTTCAGAAATGGGGTGATAGCGCCGCGGGTGGAGAGTTGAGCCTTGAGGCAAGTGGTCAGGTCCGTTTGATGCCGCTGGAGGATTTCGTCGCCGTATTTGTGCATCAAGCACCACGTGGAGAGGATCGCCATCTCTTCGGCCCGTAGAGTGCCGTCAACCACGAAAAGTCGCAGTTTGTCAAGGCTTGGATTTGGTTCCGAAGGTTCGCTCTTAATGAGCGAGGTGTCCGTCATCACCAGGCGTCTTAGAGCCTAAATTTGGGTCATAAATTGGAATCCGGAACGGGTTAGATCACTGACCATAAAAGCGTCGAAGTGTCTCTCGATCTGGTCGTTCTTAATCGCATCTGGGATGTCCACAAACTCGTTAATCCCGGCCAGGAACAGCTTGATAAGAGATGTGGCTTGAGATTTGTCGGCTGGGATATGTTCCCCCAGGGTGTTCTGGTACGCCTTGATCACGTTCTCCTGGAGCAACTGCATCCGGCGCATCTCGTCCAGCTGCCTTGAATCCGAATCTTCGCGGTTCTTCCTGGTTTTGTTGCGGTCTTGGCGCACGGATTCGCGCGTCATTCCTTCTCTGGAAAGAACGGAGATTGAGGAAGAGATTCGGGTTACGGTAACTCACTTTAGGCATTTCTCGTAGCGGCAGCTTTGGCATCGGTTCCTGGTGTGCCGCTGGACCTGGCATTTGTGGTCTTTGGCGCATTCGTAGGTGCAGTTCTTCTGGACTGATCGGCGGAAGAATCCCTGAAAAATAAGAAAATCAGAAACTTGCAAATGTCAGAGTTAGTCGCCAACTTAGGATCACCCAAAGCCAGGTAAGTAATCGGTCATCCCCTAAGTGCCCTGAAAGCCCTGAAAAGTGGAAGATAGCATACACCTCAGAACCCCACTTCTCCACACCAACGTCCCCCAAACAAAGTTCCAAAGACCGTCTCTTCTCCGCCGGCTACATTCCTCTCGAAAACTCACTTCTCGCTCATCGATCACTTCAGTCGTTCGTTCATCGATGGTCGAGTGCGGAAAAATTCTGGTGCTTTTGGTGATTTTAATTCGATTTGATGGTTTCGGTGCGCGAAAATCTTCACAACGTAATTTTTGATCCTACACTGGAGGATCCTTCTTCCTTCATTTCGCTGGCTTCTGCACGTTGACAAGACAAGGTGTTCTTTGAAGTTTACAACTTGGAAACAGGCGCGACATGGGTGATGCACTGGGAAGCTGGGGAAGTTTGGAAGCCAGGGGAAGCCAGAGAATTGATTGATCGGAGAACAGGAGATGGGTACAAGAGAAAAGTGGGGTCACGTGGTAAAGTGGGTCTCCAAATTGGCAAATTTGGTTATCCTGAGGAGGTTTCTTCGTCACATCCTGAAGTCGTGATTGTGTCCTGGGCTGGGCAGGCTCCTTTGAAAGCGGGTTTAGGCTTCTTTGAAGATCTCAGATCATTTGGCTTGATGAAAGGAGAGTTTTGAGACGTTGCAGAGAGCGCTCACGTGGGTTGGATGCCTTAAGATCTTCGACTTCTTGAAAGTGCATCCCCAGTGCAGGCAAGAAGACGACAGTAATGACCGTAACAAGGACAAGGTCTATTAATCATAAGCGTGACAGAGTCAAAGTCGCCAGTTCCTAAGTTGTTCCTTTCAAGGTTGCGCCTTAAACTCGTGCGTTTCTTGCAATTTTCGACTTCTGGAATGCGTTCATTAATCCTTGTTTTTCTGGATTTTCGTCTAGCGACTTCGGGTTCATAGGAACCAGAACCTTCTGAAACCCACATTGACCCAGCCTCGGTCAAGGCTGTGCCTTCAGATGAAGAAGTCTTGAAGATCCCGAACTCCAGGGACATACCGAGCGTTCAGATTTCTAACGTTTCAGAGTTCTAAGCTTCCCCCGTCTCCCATCACAGACACATTTGATCACAATGAACCTTGTGTCCGTCAACCTGCGTCTTCACACCTCCATCACCCATCAATCAAACTCACGTTTTTCAGCTTCTTCGAAAACGTGTTTCCCCCGACTCCGCGCGCTCTCTAGCCACCTTCTAAGAGCTCCCGCATGCGTGATATTCATCTTTTGAAATTTCGCAGACTTGCTTATCAGCCGGGGGAATCTGCAAACGACATTGGAACGAGATGATCCATCAAGAGCTTCTTCGAACTCTTTGAAGGTCGTCGATGGGTTTTTGGAGTCTTTGCAAAGTCTCCTCTTCCAAGAATACAAGTGGTTAGAACGTTTCTGGCTTTTTGAGACGGAAATAAGGAAGAAAAGTGGCTGGAAGAGATTACGAATTAGCCCAAGGTCGGGCGTTCGTAGATCGACGTGACTGATCTCGAGGATCGGATTGGTAAACATCGATTTGGCTGAGATCTGAAGGATTGGGGATCTTCGGCTCATTCCCATCTTTCCGCTCTAAGAACATTGATTCCTAGATAGCTCAAAAGATGTTGTTCCCAGCCTTGGAACATCCCTCCCTTGGCTGTGCCAGCTGGAACCCCCTCTATCTGGCTTCCTCCCTGTTTACGTAAACTAGTCTCCCCTTCCGGAAACCCGATTTGTGGTCTCCTAAACTCTATGCAGGAACTAAAACACTAATTAGCTTTTCATTAATTTTCTGATCTTTAAAGTAATCCAAAATCCAATTTTCGAATTCGATTTCGTCGAAACACGTTTTTCTGCCGCCTGCACCTGCGTGGAGTAATTGTCGACAACGACTACGAGTTTGCAAATGGACTCAAATGAGCATGAATAATGTGGATTAGGAGCATAGTAACGAGTTTTAGAGATTCTGCGCCTGCACTGCGCCTGCACTTTCTTTGTCTTTGGTCTCTAAAAGCCAAAGAATGTCCAAATATAGCGAGGCGGGCAAAAGTCGATTCTAAAAACGACGTTTTTCTGCAAAATCTAATTGTTTGCTCTTTTAAACTCTTGGCGACGCTCACTAAATGACTCCCAGGGAAACCCCGCGTCCGCGAGGACAGCGACTACGTCAAACGGTTTCGGTCTCCCGCGCTCCTTGACGCCTAATGAGTCGCTTGCGTTCTAATCCACTTTTTGAATTATTCATCGCTCTGTGACTTTTAGGAACTTTTAGATTTCTGCAGAGGGGTGCAGCTGTTGGGAATGGTGGTAGACGTTGGGGAGTTGTGGTCTGGGCTTGGGTTCTAAAGTTCTCCAAAGGGGAATTCTCTGAAGGGCTAGGAATTAATTTGGCGATGCAAAGGACAAGATCAGATCTAAGCTCACATCAGATCTGGGACAGGCTCCTGCTGTAGCTGAGGAAGATTGAAAGTTTCAGGTTTTGGGATGGTTCATGGGTAGTTAGGGTCTGGGTTTGGGGTAGCCGAGCTTCCTAGCTCTGTAAAGCGCTACGCGATTGGCTGGAACCCTGATCACTCCTGCCGCAGCTGGTAAGGATCACCAGTCTTATGCTTCAGAGTGCTCTTTGGGTATTTTTAGTCCTGGTTCAAAGTAGATTCGGACAGGTGAGGCTCTAAGAGCTCAGCCCCTTAGCTCCTGAGAACCCCCGTTTCCATGTCCTCCCCAATCTCCGCCTTAAACTAACATTTTTCCTTCCCCACTTGCAGCAACCAGAACTCTTCTTCTTCATCTTCTTCCGTCTGACCTTGTACTCTGTCTCTGCGCTCAAACGTCACTTCTCCTTCTCGCGGCTCCTAGGCGTGGTAATTAATTAATTGGCTTGTCATAGCGGGTTCAGTTAAATACACACACGCGGAGAATACCGGTCGCGAAGACGCTGCGGACGCACCACGCGGGGCGGGAAGTTTGCGCCACACGCTCGAGGGCTAAATTTTGGCGGCGATCAATTAACGTCGTGTCATTTTATAAATTTGTTAATGTGGATTTTGTGCGCTTGGGAGGGACTCTCGATCCAGCGCACACTATCAGCTGGGTTCGAGAGGTGTGAGGGGGTCAGTAAGGAAGCCTTGGTTCCGTTTGCCATTTTGGCAAATGACCGATTCCTGGAATCGCTAGCAGTGCAGGCTTGGCTTGATCTTAAGGGGTTAAGGCCATTGTGTCCCTTGTTCCAAAGAACTGCCTAAGGCCTTTCTAGGAACCTCCCCTAAGAGCACATTTCCAGCCTGAACGGAAACGACATTTCGCCGCTCAGATTACACGGCAAATATCGTGCGACTGCGACCTTTTCCACCGTCTCGAAATAAGCCTTTATGTGTGCTTTGGAGGCAATTCCGCCACCTTTTCAGCTGGCGTGACTTTGGGAATTTTTCCGTTATTAGTCTTGGAAGAGTTATTTGGTGATTGGTGCTTGGGAACAGGCCGTTTCCGGTCGATTCAGGACCCTACAGGACCTGTGTTTGTCTTGGACCCGATCAGGACTTTATCAAAACCCTGCTCTTACTCGAAACCGACCCCATTTTAGCCTATTTATAGCCTGCACCGCCATTAACCGCTACTTGACGACCTCAACTTTAGTACTTCCGCTTGCTTTTATAGACCCACATCTCGCCTGCACCTCGCAACCGATCACACTGATCAAACCTCAATTTATAGATCCGGATCCTAGAATTATAAAATCCAAATTTGAAGTTGTTTACGACGTGCTTAAACGGATTAACGTTTGTCACGTGTCGCTGTTGTGCAAGGTTACCAAAAGGGAAATTCTACTATTCGCGTTCGCTGAAAATGTCATCGGTGACAACCCCGACGATCGTTGGTTGATTCCGCGCGTGATTCCGGGGAAGTGATCTTTGCAATAACGGTTCTGTGCTCGGAGAGACGTGATTTTTGGTTTAGGTTTAGGGGGAGTGGGTTCGGGAGGAGCAGAAGTACTGTAGGCTTCGACCTCAATTAGGCCAAGTACTTATCCGCTGTTATACGTTAACTTTACAATTGCCTATTTAGCTGAATGCCTGTTTGCTTGGCTAACACACCGAACCACTCGGGTTCGATCCCAGCCCCAATCCCCACTTTTTCTCTTGGTTTTTTGGACTTTTTCCCGCTAAGACCAAACCCGAAAACACTAAAAATGACCAAATTGTTGCCTTTTCTGGTCATTTCTCGCTTCTTCCGTCCCCCTTCAGTCGTCAATCACCATTTTCCCAACTTCTAAATACCCATCTTCTCACATAATTGACATCACCCCCAAACACCCAGCCTTCTTTCCCTCCACCCAACAGCGGAAGTGCGATCCCATTATCATAGATCAGCGCACTCCTCCTCCAGGAATCAGGTTTCTTATTTTCACGTCCACCTTTCCCTACGTCCCGGGCCGAGCATTAAAAAACAGCGAGCGGAAGGAATCTCTCCAGCCTATACATATTTACTACCCCCTATTTTAAGTCCCCCTAACGCATCCGCCTTTCTAAACTTAGTGGAAGCGAGCAATGAACGCTTGTGTCACGCACAAGACAAGGAGAACAGGAACATCAATTACGATCCTAATTGGAGTTGACGTGCTGGCAGCCTCATTTGTGGTCACCCGGGTGTGTTTGTATCTTAGTTGGGAATTCTGCGGTGGGTTTACCTGTGATCGGTCGGGTCAGAAGCGAAGATATTGATCAGCGAGTCGTATTTTAAAAGCGAAATTTTGGATTTTCCCGATTTTTCGCGGTTTGCTAATCCTGTTTTATGCTGCAGCGTGGTGGATCGCGGTCTGATTTTCAGGGGTTCGGGAAGTTGACGTGCATTTGGGATGAGATAGTACTATTTGTGGTGTGGCGGAGGTGGGAATGAGGGTGTTGTGGGACCAAAAGCGCGATTTCACAACTTTGGGGGTCTTGGAATTTTGGAGTTAAGGCTTCTGAGGACCCACAGGCGCTGTTGGATGCGAGTCACCCTCCAATCTTTGAAATTTCAGCCTTTATTTCTATGTGGTTAGGTAGCCAAAATTGGCTCCCAGCCGTGGAACTCTTAAAACTAGCCAAACCCGCTTTTAGAACTATGAGAATTTTTGAAGCCGATTCCCAGGACCATCAAAAGGCGATTTCGATTTAAAAACACATCCTGACCGGCACCGTTCGAAACCAAATCGCGTGAAAGGGTCGATTCCCACTTCCTCTCTCCGCCTCATTTTCCTAGCGAGGTGAACACTGCCTCTTTTGGGCTGGACACGTGCGGCCGAGGAGGGCCGGGAACGGGGTGTTGGCACGTACTGTCACTGGAGCCATCGACCGGACCGCGGGTCTTCAATCCAGTCGAGTTCTGGCTTCAATTGAGGTCTAATCCTGATTCAGGTCCTCATCGAGCCCATATCGATCCAAACTCCCTTCCGCTTCAATACCAGCTAATCCCAAGTACAGTACTCCGACCCATGAATCAACCTCACCCTAACCTACCCCTACTATGTGTTGGCACGTACTGTCGTGGGCCTCCAATCCAGTCGAGTTCTGGCTTTAACTGAGCCCTAATCCTGGACAAGCCCAAGATCTTAAACGCGAGACTACAGCAAGAATTACCAGGTTCTGATCGATCCCAGATTGACCCAAACTCCCTCCCGCTTGAATACCAGCTAACCCCAAATACAGTACTCCGACCCAAGAGTCAACCTCTCCCTAACCTACCCTCCTCCTACTAAACTCAAGTTCCCCTCCTTCCCCATAGAACATTCTAGAACCTGCCCCTACAACCTTGCAAAAATAAAAATGCTCCTCTAAGCTCTCCATCTGCCCCAAACCCTGTCATCTCTCGCGCTCCAGGGTGTGGCTTAACGAGCGAATGATTTGCAACACCAGACGCTCAAGCCTGCACCCGTTTTTCCGCACACCCTCCGTGTCAATCCAATTAAAATGTTTTGTGTGTTCTCCAAAAACTGATCTTTCGATAATCGCTGTAACAAATCGGCCGCCTTTTTTACGCGCGTCCTCTCGCGCGCGCGCGCGCGGAAAAGCGCAAACAGCGAAATGGGCGAATCGTCGTCGCACGAAATGAACCGAAGTCGAAAGAGTCAGAGTGCACTTCTTCTAAGCGGCTTTCCATAATTGAAACAGTTTATTTCGCCGCCTAAACAGGTTTCCCCGCCGCTCGGGGAAGTGTGTATAGAACGCTCACACCCCAAGGATTGACACTGACGCGTATTCGCAACCCATGCGCGGGCTACTTGGCTCTTATCAGTTGCCTGGCTTTGGGTCTATAGGACGATTCTAAGATCTTGTGGGTCAGGTCGGCACTAGTTGTGCTCAGGACCAATTCTTAGGCTTGGCTTTGGATTTGTTTGAATTGAGTATTTGAGATTCAGGGGTCCCAGATCGTCTTTGGGTATTAGGGCGGATTTGGATCTAATTGGACGCGTTGGCTAAGTTTGCTCAAAACCGATTCCTAAGCTTCGAGTAAAGTCTTACCAGGGTTTGCTGGACCTGCTTGAGACAACCTGACTCTTATCGGTTGCCTGGCTTTGGGTCTATAGGCCGATTCTAAGATTTCGGATCAGGACGGGACTAGTTGTGCTTAGAACCAATTCTTAGGCTTGGCTTTTGATTTTGTCTGAATCGGGTATAGTTGAGATAAGCTTGAATCCTAGGTCCCAGATCGTCTTTGGGTCTTAGGGCAGGTTTGGATCTAATGATTCCGACGAAGCCAGCTTCAGTCGGCCGTTCTAAGCAATTCCTGGGCTTCGGGTGAAGGCTTGTTAAAGTCATATGAGCTTCTAAAACCTCCAACTGATCTTGAATCACTCCTGACCTCAAATTCGGCCCAACCTGTGTCACCCAGGATAAGCCATAACTTAGGCAGTGCCTTCGATCTTTGATGATTCTGAGCCGTTCCAACTC
Source organism: Steinernema scapterisci (assembly GCA_000757745.1). Classification (NCBI taxonomy): domain Eukaryota; kingdom Metazoa; phylum Nematoda; class Chromadorea; order Rhabditida; family Steinernematidae; genus Steinernema; species Steinernema scapterisci. The sequence continues at coordinate 92,442 of KN167328.1, forward strand.
GTGACCTTCTGCTATTCGAATTTCCCTTTTAAGTGTCACAATTTATGGCGACCGGAAATCATTAAACAGTTTCTAACGATTACAAAATGAGGGCTTTTGTGGGGATTCCCGTTTATGGTGATTTATGCCAGGAAGGGGTTTCACTCGCTAAGGAATCTGGGTCTTGATGTTGTTGATGCTGTCCTTTTCCCATAAGGGACCACTGTTAGACATCCCAAGTCCCAAAAAGCCCAAAAACCGCTATTTAACAACGCTGTCCCAACTCCCCACTAGTAAAACTCACCCCTCCCAGTGTTCTCTGAGCTCCTAGCCCACGTTCCCATTAGCCCAAAGAGCACCTACAAAACCCAAACTAATTGATTTACACGCTCATTACCCAACCTCCCAAATTCAGCCCCCCACCCATCAAAACAGCACCACCACTATTAACAGCATTCGCGGTCTCGCCACGACAGAATAAGTCCCGTAACATAACAGAAGAACGCGTGCTAATTAAATCACGCTTCTTAGCGTGCGTGCCTCGACAGAAGAAGAAGAAGGAAGTAGACTGAAACGGTTTTAAGCCTGCACCTCGCGTATTTATACCCCGGGTTGACATCATTTTCCCCGTCGGCTTCCATCGATCATCTTCCGGGGCTAAATGCGCCTAAAATAGGCTCCGAAAAGATGAGCGTTGAGTTGTTTATTTCCGGCGATCGGGTGGTGCGCGCGTGATCTCTGCAATAAGAACGTTAGCGAAAGTGGGAATTGCGTGATTGATTGTCCAATTGAATTACAGGTGATCGAACAATCTCTCTTTCACAAAAGCGCGAGACTACGAAGTGTGAAGAGATGAACGGCGGTGGTCATCATCACCATCGGAGTGTCGAGAGTGGCTATTGTGTGCCCAGGGTCAGCGATGAGAGTAAGTTTTGGGGTGGGGCATTTTCAGGGTATCCGAGAATCTGCAAATTTGCAAAATCTGTAGATCTGAGATCATCAAGCTTAGGCAATTTCAGCTTCTAACTGGAATTTTGAAAAGCGTCCTTTTGGTAGATTTTCGGAGATCTTAAGGTTCGGAAATTCGAGGAATCTGAGGTTCTGGAATCCTCACAGGCTCGGGCTCTTGAGGTCTTCGAGATTTGACATCTGAGATCCTAGATTGGCTGTCGAACCTTGGGTTTCCCAGCGGGTTTTGAATCCCTTCCGATCCTGAATTCCTGAGCTTCTTAACGGTTCCCCTATTTTAGAGAACACCCTCCTGGAAGCCCTGACCACGGCGCAATCCATCAGCATCGGACACCACAATGAAAGTGAGTTTAAGCCACGTGATGTGCTGATTCTGATGCTCATTTCAAGGTGCCTCGGACAAGGTGCGCAAGTGCCTCCTGGACAACACGCACTCGATCGGAGAGACCACGATTCTTAGCGAGATGATGGAGCTGTGCACCAATCAAACGCTGTTCTGGAAGCAGTCGAGCAGGTAAGCACGTCAATGGGGTAACGGGAATGTGGGTCTTGTTGCGCCTAGGTGCCGTAGTTTAAGCACGATTTAGCGCACTCAATTCGGAACGATGAGCGTAACAGCTGGAAACGTGATTTAAGTGTTGACGACTTGGGAAGATGAGATTTCGGGCGATTTAACGGCCATTTTTGGCGCTATTTTCTTGGTTTCCCTTGCGCATAATTGGTCACTTTTTGGCGCTGTGGATCCTGGGAATAATGATCCCAAATCTGCTTCAAGAGGTTGGAAATGAAGCCCAATCGGGTTCCTCGCTTGCCGCGATCGTCGTCGGCGCTTTCGGCCTCTCGCTCGCCACCGTTTGCAATGCGTCTTTCGGTCGACGATCGCAGTTTTCGATCCATTTTCGCCTTGGAATTGACGGTTTTATAGGTTGTGAAGCGCGTGGAATCGGTCAAATTTTTAGGCTCATTTTTTGGATTTTTGGAAGCCAATTTCGGCACTTTTGGGCAAATTAAGATGACCATCAATTTCCGCATTTTTCGTATTTTCAAGCGCAATTTTCCTGGCAGCTTCCAGGCCGAAATCGTGACTTTTACGAGCTCAATTGGCATTGAATCTGATCCCTAATAATCCCCAATTCCAGGAGCATCAAATACGAGCAAAACGTGGAAGGAGATGGCACACGTCTTTCCAAGCCTCACCTCTCCCTCCTCAAAATCTCGGCCCTTATGCAGCTCAAACACTGCTTGAAAAAGGGACCCGCTCTCCTCGACCTGAACGTCCAGAACTATTCCCAGCTCGTCGGTAAGTCTTATTTTCCTTAATTCAGATGCTAAAATGTCCATTTTCAGAGAAAGTCGTCACGGCCTGGAGCGACCAGGAGCTGATCACCGGAAAAGAGAAGATCGCCGCGATTAGGAACCTTCTGAAGGCCAAGAAACTCCATTTGGCGAACGGAAAAATGAAGACGAATAACGATTCCGTTGGAAGCCCGCCGAGTGAAGATACGCTGGATTCGTCGAGTGCTGGAAGCCAGGAAGATACGAAGGAGAGGACCATGTCCAGGAACTTCAGTGAGGTAAGCGAAGCTCGGACTTTAAGATCGCCTTAAAGGCGCAAAAGGGCAGCTTAAGATCTGTTCTGAATTCGTGCGTTTAGACCAACGAGAAGCTCCTGAAGAAACTGCCCCAGAACACGGAATCCGCCGTGATGCTCGTCGGCAACTTCCACGACATCGACCGACCTCTGACGATGTTTGTGCGCCTGAACTGCGGCAAACTCTTCCACCCGGAGCTTCCCGACCATCCTTTCCCGGTCCGCTTCCTTTTCATCTGCCTGACACCCCACGAGAACTACGCCAACGAAACCAACGAGATTGGCCGTTCCATGTGCGCCCTGATGGCCGACGAGATCTTCAAGACCGTTGCTCTGGTTTGCGAAGACCAGGATACCCTCTCGGACGCAATTGAAGACTTCTTGGGAGAGACCATCATTGTGCCTCCCGGAAACTGTGACACGAGCACCCGCTGGGAACCCGACGAGACCAAGGTGCCGAAATCCAGGAACATCGAGAGTTACCTGGATGCCTGTGGAGAATTTGAACGGGACCAGTTCTTTGACTACAAGGACGAGAATGGCGGCCATGGCGATATCGTGAGGACCGGAAGACTTTTCGGAGGTCTTGTGGAAGACCTAAAGTAAGCTTTGGGATCTTGGGTCTTATGGCTAATCTTGATTCTCCATTTCCAGGCGCAAGAGTTCCGTGTACATCTCCGAATTCACCGATTTCTTCAAAGGACGTCTTAGCCAGTCCTTTGCCGTCGTGATCTTCCTCTTCTTTGCCAACCTGACCTCCATCATCACCTTCGGTGCCGTGATGGAACGCGTTCTGGACCACCAAATGGCCTCCATCGAGAACATCCTCTGCGGAGGTCTCTCCGGAGTCATTTTCGCCCTTTTCTCCGGCCAACCCCTGAACATCCTCTCTGCCACGGGACCCACTCTGGTCTTTGAGAAGATCCTCTTCGAATTCTGCCGCACCCACGGCTGGGAATTCCTCTCCTTCCGACTGTGGGTTGGAATCTGGATCGCCGTTTACCTGATGATCCTGATCGCCACGGACATGTCCGCTTTGGTCGGATTGATCACAAGATTCACGGAAGAAGCTTTCGCGACGCTGATTTCCGTCGTCTTCATTATCCAGGCGTTCCAGAAGCTCGGATACATCGGGGACAATGCGCCAATTACGACGAATCCCGCGGAGGTTCTGGAGTCGCCGTGCAAGTGTATGATGAACAACATCACTGAGGTGCCTTTCACTGGTGTTCAAGGTAAGGATTTTTCGCGTTTCTAAGTGTGTTTGTGTGGTAGGATCGATCCCCAATTGAACCCTTCAATGTCCATATGAAGATCTAACCCCTTGTTCCTTCCAGCTTGCATCGACCTCGGAGGCGAAGCCATCGGCCTGCAGTGCAACTTCAAGCCCGACGTGTACATGTTCTCGATCCTGCTCACCATAGGAACCTTCGTCATCGCCTATGGCCTCAACATCATGCGCAACACCTCCTTCTTCTCCACCCTCATCCGCAATACCCTCTCCGACTTCGGCGTCGTCATCGCCATCGTCATCATGACCGTTGTCAGCCACTACGTCGGCCTGGAAATCCCCAGCTTGAAGATTCCAAGCAGCTTCCGCGTAAGCCATTATCACATCTTGACTAATGTTGAATCCTGACCCTTTCAGCCCACAATTGACCGATCCTGGCTCGTCGACCCTACGCACTCCGAGCTCCACGTGTGCTTCTTGGCCGCGTTGCCAGCCGCCTTCTACACAATCCTGATTGTCATGGACCAGCAGATCACTGCTGTTATTATCAACCGCAAGGATAATAAACTTGAGGTAAGCTTTGACTTTATCCTCGAATCCAAATCTCTCGGATCCGTTTAGAAAGGCCACGGCTACCATCTCGACCTCCTGATCATCGCTCTCCTCATTGTCGCCTGCTCGTTCCTCGGACTCCCATTCTACGTCGCCGCGACTGTCCTCAGTGTGATGCACGTGGACGCTCTTAGGAAGCAAACCGAGTGCAGCGCTCCTGGAGAGAAGCCCCAGTTCTTGGGAGTCAAGGAGCAGAGAATCACCGCGTTTTTGGCGCATTTGTTGATCGGGTTGTCGGTGTTCTTGACGCCTATCATTAAGGTAGGTCTTGGGTACTTGAATCTGACATGAATGTCCCTAATTCCAGCTCGTGCCTCTCCCCGTCCTCATCGGAATCTTCCTCTACATGGGCGTCGTCTCCCTAATGGGCCAACAGATCGTCCAACGCGTCGCTCTCCTGTTCATGTCCATCAAGCACCAGCCC
>KN167328.1:97257-117579 GCA_000757745.1 Steinernema scapterisci
CCTCCCCGTCCTCATCGGAATCTTCCTCTACATGGGCGTCGTCTCCCTAATGGGTCAACAGATCGTCCAACGCGTCGCTCTCCTGTTCATGTCCATCAAGCACCAGCCCGACTACCCCTGGATCCGCAACGTCCGCATGAAGCGCGTCCACCTCTTCACCGTAATCCAGCTCCTCAGCATCATCTCCCTCTTCGCCGTCAAATACACCAAGGGAATCTCCATGATCTTCCCCATGATGGTAAGCCCATTCTTCCAGTTCTACCGTAACCCATCCCTCGTTTAGCTCGTCCTGATGGTCATTATCCGCATGTTCGTGCTGGACAAGATCTTCACGAAGAAGGAACTCTCGACTTTGGACGACAACGTGCCGTCGTTCAACGACGTCATGAAACCGAGCCAGAAGAAGCTCCTCCACAACTCGGATTCGCACTACGACGACGAGATCCAAGCGCTGAAGAAGGCGTCGCATTCCAGATAGATATCCCCGAACTCCCAAACCCCTCTCCTTATGAGCCTTATGAGCATTATGTTGTGCCTTACTCGTTGTTATTAACCTACCCCAACCACCACCATTCTAACCCCAAGTTTCGTATATTTCGTTGTTGTTTTGCTCAACGCGTATTGTGTGTATAGATTTTGGACGACTTGTATGATTAAATAGATAATCCGGTGTCCTGGGGGAGTTGCCGAGGGCGTCAGAGCTGGGTTCAGGGTGCAAAGGAGCACGTGGTCGCGAGCTTGAGCTGCTTCTTGACGCCCGAATCTCTTAGTCCTTTGAAGATTGGGCTTGTTGGGATGCTGGCATTGGTTCTCTGAGCCATATAAGCTGGCGTTCCCAGAAACAGCGTTTCTACGGAGTACTATACCATGACGGGAGGCCGCAAAAACCGCTCAGGTGCAGGCCACCACAGGAGAAGAAACAGGAAACGCAGGGAACGTAAGGAAGAGGGGGATTTCGTCTCTAGAACGCCGATAAGCTTCGTCTCTGGAGGAATCCAGGACTGTTCTAAGGATCTAGAGGAAGTCCCCGTGAAGAAGCCGAAAGTCTCCGCCTTCCCGAACCTGTCCAAGAACCAAGGATGCGCTGAGATGCGGGACTCCGGAGCGAAGATCGATTGGATCAAAGGATCCAAGGAAAGCGTCATCATGAACATGATGAAGGTGAGATCTTGATTTCGAAGATTGAGCTAATTGAGGATATTCCAGAAAATGGGCTACGAGCACGGCAAAGGCTTGGGTGCGACGAAGCAAGGCATCGTCGAGCCCGTCGAAGCGAAGCTCCGACCGGGACGCGCCGCTCTTGGAGCCTGCGGAAGCGAAGGAAGTGGACTGAAGCTCAAAGAATCCGCCGCTGACGCTCAAGAGAGGAATTTGGATCAGGGAGATGAGGAGATGGAACCCGAGGACGAGCTCTCGAAGCCCGCGGACCTCGGAGATGCACAAGATGAAGGGAATATGGACATTGGCAAGGAGAATATGGAAGCCGGGGACGAACTCCCGAAGGCCTCGCCCGAGAAATCACCGGAACCCGATGACGTCGTAAGTGTTCAAACCCGTTTCCTACCTAAATTTGGCTGTTTTCAGAGCATGAACAAAGAACTGGATCTACTGAAAAGGGCGATGGATCAAGGAAAGGTGAATGAAGACCAGGCCGCACAACTGCTTATAATCTCTGTCTTCCCGAAACTTCACGTATTGCTTAAGCTCTCGCTCACAGAAGACCCTCAGAAGCCCTCCAACATGATGAAGCAGTATCTACAGTGGAGGACCGCGATTCCGGACGTGCTGGCGAGGAGGGACGACATCAAAGGTCAGTTCCTCGAGATCCTAAGACACATTCGCAACTCTACGGAAAAACCTTAGCCGCTCAGAATAACGTCGCCTTCGCGCCGATTCCCACAACGTCCCACGGATCGCACCAGCTTTATACGTTCGGTGACAAGAGGATATGCTTCATGGTCAACGTGATATATCTCTGGAACCCGGAAGAGAAGATCTATTTGCCAGTGGGTCTAGTGGGATTTGTTGCTGAGTTTATTTAAGACATAAGATCTCAACCTTCACTATAAAATTTATAAGAACCTGGCCTTCGTTACGAGCGATTCCGTTTTCCCGGTGCCTTCTCGCGTCCTTTACTGCAACAGGTATCATCTTCTAAAAGCCGGCTGCATTCACTTTCCGGTGACCACTCGGTCATCAGAGTCACAAAGTTCCCAATGAGAATCCAGGGGATATCACTGAGAGAATTAACGCACAAGCGCGTTCAGAAACACGGTGCGAATGATTCCCGCCATTTCCGGCCAACGGCAAGTGTGAAACACAGTGTAACAAAGGAGCCATCAGCGCTATCTGCACCCATCTGTATCTTTGAGGCCAACAGCGGAGGGATGAGGGGCCAGGAGGAAAATTCGTCACTCGTAAAGATTTGGGTCGGGCAATGGCGGAAGAGCATCTGAGAGGACGGCGACGGTAATGTTGAGAAATGTAGTCACACACGCACACACTTTCTCTTTCTGATTTTATCCGTACAGTATTAAATCTTATATAACTGACAGAAATGGGGCGGAGACATATATATCAATTCACACTCCAAGGACGAGGAAGAAGAGTTGTGGGATGAAGATGCGAACTAATACTTTCAACAGTTTGTGGATTAAGGGGAGGAGTAGAATGATGCATACTACAAGGAGAAGGATGTTTGTTGACAGGAGTGACCAGAGATGGGATGCGATGGGAAATAGAGACGATAGAGACGGGATTCCTGGAAAAGTGGGGAGCTCTGGGAGGGATGTCCTATTTGCGAGGGTGGCGGAAATTGCGGGAGTCAGGACCGCCGATTCGAAGTAGGGACCGCCGTCTATGGTGACCGTGATGTTCACAGGAAGACGAATGTCCCAAGAAGGGCAACTTGTCACCACGTAGACTAACGGAGTGGAAGGAGTAGCCCAGTTTCGGTGGAATAAGCAGCCGGCGGAGCAGTGAAAGCAGCCGCATCCAGCGCAGCCACACGATCCCTGGCAATGGCTCTAGCCCGGCTGGACGTTGGAAGAGTCGAGCAGGTCAGGAAGATGCGTTTGTTCGTTCATGTTATTGGCGGATTTGGGCCATAAGGTAAATGGTGGCGCGCGTCCTTAGGAAACACCAGAAAGTCCTGAAAGTGACAGTGTGCAAAAATAAAGGCGATCTAACCTTAAAATTGAAGGCAGCATCGCGTTAGAAGCGCTCAGGTACTTGGCACCGTTGTCTTCGTGTATCGCTGATGCATTACACGAGGAAATCACCAGGAGTCACAAATGAGAATCCAGGAGAGTCTGAGAAACTCTAAGAACCCATAAGTAAAAGAAGGAAACACAAAGTTCTTACCAAGCACTGAACACAATTCTTGCTGAAAAGTCGGCATCATTGGGAGCATTGACAAACAAAAGCGCGTTCAGAAACACGGTGCGAATGATTCCCGCCATTTTCAGCCGACGCCAAGTGTGGGACACAGTGTAACAAAGGAGCCAACAGCGCTATCTGCACTCATCTGTATCTTTGAGGCCAAAACTCCGCTGAGGGAGGAGGAGCCAGGAGCAAAATTCGTCACCCGTAAAGGTTTGGGTTCTTATCCTCTGTTATCTCGGTCGTCTTTGAGTTTGAAGCGGAACGTCGTCGGCTGGTCTTAACAGGAGCCGGCGTCCTAAAAAAAAAACCAGAAATCGTTTGTTCCCATGCTTCGCTTTCAGTGGATGTCCTTGGATGTGGATGTTCGCCGCCAGGTGGTGCGACGCCAATCCACCGAAATTAGCGCTTCAGGACCACCTGAAATATCGCTGTCATACTGTAAGTGATTTCGAAAGTCCAGCTCGTTCGTTCGACAACAGTGCAACCAGTCAAGCATTTCGAGCTTTTCCCACGGCCTCGTTCAGCGAATTCCTGCTTTTTCGTTTCAAAGCTGCCTGAGTTCACCCGTGTTTTGAGTGTTTCAGCGTTCCCATCATGCCTCATCCCAATTTCGAGGTCTCTAAGCGGCGCTCCAAGAACACCAGGACTTCCCCTCAACGCATCAATTTCGTCTCTGGAGGAACGTATCAGAATCCTATCGGGCTCGAACAGAAGGTACGTCTTTATTCACAGACTCTCGAGCTAAGAAGAGTCTTTTTAGGATACGTCGCCTGCGAAGAAGACGCTCCAGTTTTCGGACCTTGGAGTCTTCTCGCCCGACGACGTCGTATTCAAACCTCCGGAGCCGGAAAAGAAGGCCGAATGGACCAAGGGAAGCGTCGTTTTGAACATCATGAAGGTAAGGACTTGATTTCTTGAGATGGATCTGATGAGGATGTTCCAGAAGATGGGCTACGAGCAAGGCAAAGGGTTGGGCGCAACGGAGCAGGGAATCGTGAATCCAGTCGAAGCGAAGGTCCGCCCTCTTCGCGCTGCCCTTGGATCAAGTGAAAGCGATGGAAATGGCACGGAAACCGGAGGATCCCACTTGGACGCACGGCCGGTTTTAACGATTGGAAATAGGCCGAAGCAAGGAGAAGCGAAGCGGGAGGTCAGCTGAAGTCTCTTTCTGGGATTTGGGACAAGGCAGATTTCTCTGATTTTAGTTTTTCTGGGATTACAACCGCCGGGGACGTGGTGACCGAGGATACGGCCGTGGAGACCAACGCTACGGTCGTGAACAAGGATACGGACAAGATCGTGGACGCGCTCTTCGTGGAAACAACCGTGACAGGTAAGCGAATCGACTGACTCGCCTGCATTTCATGCTGAATCCTATGATATCACTTCGTATTCCAAATTTGCAGATTCCACTCCGGTTCAATCACGAAGCGTCCCAGCTGGACCAGCTTTGTCCTCAGCCGTCTTGGACAAAGAAGCAGAAACAGTTCTCCTGGTGGGTTTGGATCTCCTCGCGCCCTTCGCTAGAACACCAGATGTGTATGTTAGGCTTCATTTGAGAGCTTTTGTGTACCTAACCTTGTCAGCTTTACATAAATCGGTTCGTTTCATGACTTTCTTGAATTCGGACGAGTTTGGGGAGCTGTGAAACGTTTCAAAGTCCGTGCAGTGCGCATGTCGCTCCGAGAACCCAACTCACCCTGAGGATTTCTTTGCTGCGTACGGTACTTCAATTTTCGAAAACGCGATTTTGAACGCGGGAGAGTCGCCGCTAGAAGTCCAGGTTTCGTCGTCTTCAGCCCTTTTTGGCTGAGATTTGCCGTGAATCGGTCCCCCTTGATCCGGCTATCAGTTGCTCGTCATATTTGTGCTCATTCCCGCTGTCGATTTTCCCGTATTTTAGCCCATTTTGTTGGTGTTTTCCTATGTTTTTCAGAGGCGCGATTGGCGGTGTTCCCAGCTTCAAATCGTCCCACTTCTGGGCATCTTTTCTATCCCAAACTTGACCTGAAACGGCACGCAGATGCTCTTACCACCTCTTGCCGCTGCCGCCTTTTGACTGCTTCCTGGGGCGCTTTGTGCACCTGGATTCCGTCATTATGCTACCAAGCAAGGCTATGATTTTCCGGAGGATCTTGTGGCTTTTTCGGAACTGTAACAATGAAAAAACAAGAAAATTCAACGCCATTCGTGTCCGAACATTGCCGCTTTAGCTCGCCTAAAGAACCATCCTATGACCAAATCCAGTAACCAGTTTCCAATGCCAGATTCCTTGCTCCGCGTCGCTTTTGAACCCCATTTTTCCGAAGGGATTCTCACGTTCTCTGATTTCATTCCAGGCCGAAATCATGTCGGACGACGAAGGAAACGAGTCCTTCTCGATCAACGACAACGACCTCTACTATGCGCTCAATCCGCATAAGCGCAAGCGGGTGAGCAAGGAGCAGCAGATCTACGGAGTTTGGGCCGACAGGGAAGAAGACGAAGATGCCGCGAACGAACGTCCAGGATTCTCCGGAGCCGCGAAAACAATGATGAATTTTGTTTCCGGTGGGACCCAGAACCAAGCGAAGGATAAAGAGGTAGGTCTATTCGAAGCATTTCCTAGATCTTATTTGAAGCGTTTAGGAAGAAAAGGAAGTCCCCGTGAAGAAGCCGAAAGTCTCCGCTTTCCCGAACCTGTCCAAGAACCAAGGATTCGCCGGCATGCGGGACTCAGGAGCGAAGATCGACTGGGTCAAAGGATCCAAAGGAAACGTCATCATGAACATGATGAAGGTGAGATCTTGATTTCCAGGATTGAGCTAATTGGGAATATTCCAGAAAATGGGCTACGAGCACGGCAAAGGCTTGGGAGCGACGAAGCAAGGTATCGTCGAGCCCGTCGAAGCCAAGCTCCGCCCTGGACGCGCCGCCGTTGGAGCCTACGGAAGCGAAGGAAAAGGCTTGAAGTTCGGAGAGTCCGCCGCCGACGCACAGAAGAGGAATACGGGCCTAGAAGATGACGAGATGGAAGCCGAGGACGAACTCCCGAAGCCCTCGTCCGGAAAATGGAAGAAGACCGGAGCGAAGCAGAAGGTCAGCTACAGGACCATCGACGAAGTCTTGGAAGAAGAAGGCGGATCCAGATTTGATATGGGCAGCGCTGGGGGATCAAAGGTGGGTGCGATTCTCCTAAAGCTGATGTGACCTCTGTTTGCAGATTATCGACATGACAGGCCCAGTTCAGAAGGTTTACAACGACTACAACGCCTTCTCCACGCGAACCCGAACGGCCACCGTCGCCCGGCAAGGATTCGACGTCCCAGATCTGACGCACAACCTGGACATGCTGCTAGGAATGTCAGAGGACGAGATCCGCAAGAACGACAACGAAGCGCGAAACAGGAAGAACGAAAACGAGGCCAACCAGATGCACCTGAAGGAATTGGACGAGGCCAGGAAACAGCAGCACGACAGAGTCAGCAGTCTGGAACAAATCATTGGAATCCTAGAGCTGTTCTCCGAGAACACGGGCGAACAAAGCCTGGATGATTACAAGGACCTGATCCTGCGCCTCAAGACGTTGGGATACACGCGCTTCGGGAATCTCTCTATCGACCGTTGTATCCTTTCGAGGATCTTGCCTGTGGTAAGTTTTTTGCTGCGTTCTTTGGTTGTTTCATCTCGGTTTTTCAGTTTGTCAGGCACTTTGCCCGCTGGAACCCGCTGGATCCCGCGCAGGTCGACTACGGCTTCTCGCTTCTCCAAGAATGGCGAGGAGTCCTGGAAACTGGAGCGAAGATTGGCAAGAAAAACGAACTCTGCTCCTTCGACGAACTCCTTTGGAATTCCTGGATGCCGATAGTCCGACGCGCGGCGCTCTCCTGGAGCCCTCGGGAAGCCACACCGGTGATGACGAAGCTCTTAGAAACCTGGGCGAAGCTTCTCCCGGCGTGGATGCTCGACAATCTCCTCGACCAGATCATCTTCCCTCGACTCCATGCGGATGTGGACCAATGGAAACCCACCTCGGACTGCATTCCGATCGACAAATGGCTGGTTCCATGGGTCGAAATTATGGGAGATCGCCTGCAGCCTTTGCTATTGAGCGTCAGGCAGAAGATTGGCAAGGCGTTAGCGGGCTGGGAAGCCACGGATCCTTCGTAAGTTCTTCCTTTTCTGAGCTGACCCTAACCGAACCTGATTTCAGAGCGATCCACCTCTTATTGCCATGGAAGGAAGTCTTCTCTCGTGGCACAATGAGCGCATTTATAGGCCATCACATCGCGCCCAAGCTATCGCGTGCGCTGGCCAAGATGAACATGGACCCATCCGAGAACATGGTAACATTTGCAGTTTAAATATCCGGTTCTAATATTTACTTTTTTCAGCACTACCACGAGTTTTCCGCCGTCATACAATGGTACGCGTGCGGCTTGTTATCCACCGAGGCCGTGACGAACATGCTGCTGAACAACTTCTTCCCGAACTTCTACCACACGCTTTGCATATGGTTGGATGCGCCTCAGGTGGTGAGAACGGAAGTATCGCAGTGGTACAGCGAATGGAGAGGCCGGATACCGAAGACGTTGCTGGACGAGCCGTTGATCAAAGGTAAGGATTTGCTTCTGTTAGGTCGGCCTCGGAGGAGAGGGAAGCAAGGGCCGACCGGTCGGATTGGAAACGTGATCGCGAATGGCGATCACTGAGTATGTCTAGTCTGGAACGTGAGACAGACCGACGATGTTTGTCAGGCTTCAGCTGGATTTTGAAATCGCTTTCCAGTCCGCCATTCTTTGGTGTTCGAGATGTGACAACCAGTCGGCTGGCGGGAGAGCTCCGATCACGAGCCGACCACACGGCTCATCAACTAGGCTGCGAATGGCGGTCATGGATTGTCTGGTGCGGAACGGGAGGCAGACTGATGTTAGACGTCTGCCAGACTGCGTCCGTTTGCCAGACGCTCGATTTCGCAGTCGGTTGCCATTCCATTCGTCGATCCCCGAAATGTGGCGACCGGTCGGTCGGCGCCCTGTCCTCTTATCCTCTGACCCTCTTAATCCAAACCGTGTCTTCATGAATCTCTCATTCTAGGTCAATTCCTCGGCGGCCTTCAAGCTATGAACCAGTCGCTGAACGGCTTCAAGGTGACCGGCTGGACACCACAAGCCCATCTCGAAGCAGCGACGCCTGGCCCAGCAGCCCCATCAGCGCAACCCAAGCGGCCGGCGGATTCGAGTGCTTACGAACGGTCGACGTTCAAGAAGCTCGTGCAGAGAAGAGCCGAGGAAGAACACATCCCGTTCACGCCGCTGAACAGGCTCTACCTCCAGTACCAGCTCTACAAGTGCGGCAACCGGACGCTCTACTTCGCCGACAACCTCATCTACGCCATGGACGCGGAAACGAAGCGATACAAGCCCGTGGGACTAGAAGACCTTATCCAGAGTTGCCGAGGGTGTTAGAGTCCCTGAATTGTGAAATATTGAGCGGGTTAAGGTGGAGTATAACGATTTATCGTAGTGACACCGAGGTGGCACTCTTGACCTTGATGACATTGGCCTTTTTTCTCCTTGTCAGGATTCTAAGCGTTTCTCGGATTTCTTGTCGGTACAGTTTGCTGTTTCTGTAGAAGACGAAGACGGGGCTTGTGCTGTTTAGGAGAGCGCATGTGCTGGATATGGAGCCGATGATGAAGAAGAGGTAAGTGCTGGAATGGGGCAGGATAAGGAATGTTGGCATCCTGGACTTACTCCTCAACGAACATGTTGATTCCGTTGATCACGGCGAACGACGCATAGCCGCAAACGTAGATTATGAAGATCATTTGGAGGGATTTGTTTGTGGCCGCGGTGACGTCCTTGGAATGGACTGGAAAGGCAAGGGTTACGGTAGGGAGAGAGAGATGGACTTACAACTCATTTTCCTCAGTTCGCGCCTGACGAGCATGTAAAGCATGAGGACAACGAGGGAAATGACGACTTGGGAACCGATCCAGAACATGATCGCTAGCCCGGTCATCCCGTCGGGAAGTCGGCAGACGACTTTGGCGTCGGTGGTGGAGGTGAAGCTGAGGTAGGTGGAGACGATGTCGAAGCCGATGGGGAACGTCATAGCGACGCAGATGAACTTGGTTTTGTTGAGTCCTTTGTACCTGAAATAACGAGATTTAGGGAATTCTAGGATCGGCCGGATGTCAAGACGCTTAGGCACCAGTCCTGACCACTTACCATGTGGGCATCCTAAGTGAGATATACCTATCCAGGGCCACAATCGGCATAATCGAGATGGAAATGTTGGCCGCTGTCAACGGGACTATCTGGTACCATAAACACCTTCTTCTAGTCGTCTCCACCTCGGCGTAGGAAACCCAAACAAGGCTGAAGAAAGAAGCAGGATAGATGATCTCGACGAAGGCTTGGATGGCGACGAGAATGGCGCAGATGGAGCGGAGCTGCTGTGACCTAAAATGGGTCAGAATTGAAAGGAATGAAGAGGGACGTACCTTAGGATGGAGATGAATAGGATTAGGTTCCCGATGGCTCCGATGGTTCCCATGATAAAGACGAAGATGGAGACAAACTTGTTGGCTAGGTGGTAGTCGTGGACTGTCAGGGACATCTGGATAGGGTTTCAGGGGTTAGCTGGTAGAACTGGGAATGTACACGTCAGATCAACGAGGGCCAAAACATCCCAGAGACCGAAGTTCTTGGTACCCAAACACAAGGCGATTCCAAAAGCGGCAAAGAAGAAGCTTTTTGAAAAAGTTTCCAAGTACGCCTATCTACAAAGCCCATGGGAATATTGCCGTAAATATTGCTGGGAACGTAAATATTGCTGGGAAACGCGAGTAAATCTCATGCAAAGAGGAACGCTGAGAAACACAAGGTTCGAGGTGCGTCAGCCCTTGAAACAGTTTTTGGGTGCAGCAGTGGAATGGCGACCTAACATGATTAATTAAGGTCAGGCTTGCAGAGCAGCTGTTCAAACATGGCGGGGATCGAAGACCAAAAACTTGAAAATGCCCAAAGCTGGATGAGAAGATGAAGGCGAGAGTTGCCAAAAATATGTAGATAGGAGGCAGTTGGGCTAGGTGCAGACTCAAGATTGGCTTTCCAGTTAGGCAGGACCATGCGTCCGTCCCACCGTGGGCCGCAAGCTCTGTTTATCTGCTCAAGGAACACGTGGCCTGGCGGAGTTCCCACGGTCTGCAGTCCCACGGATCAGAAATTAGAGTTTTGGGTTCTGTTCGCTGCGTACATGATTTCAACGGTTTTGGAACATGGCCAGCACAAGCCTAAAGATGTCTATGACAGGGTTTCAGGTCTTCAGACCAATCTTACGGTAACAGATCAGGAACCTCTTAGGATAAACCCAGCGAATCACGCTAGCACTAAAACACAAGACAGAACCTTCACAACTATGACCAAAACACGGACCCTCAGAAGCTAAATAAGCCATGGAAGGACAAATAAGTCGTCTAAGGCGTCAAATGATACTTCTACGGTCTTAAGTACCACTTAATGACCATAACCGCTCTCTCCTGCACACAATCTGATTTGATCATGTTTTGATCATTTGATCATGTGCCTATAGCTACGGCTGCGTCACTAAATGTTTTCAAGCCTCGCAAAACAATAGCCAATACTCGGCACTCATAAGGTGGATTATCAGTTTATTGGGCACATTGTCCGTATGCCTTCATCCTAAGCCACTTGGAAAACATGATCAATTTGATACTAAGTCGCCACCTATAATCGTATTGTTTCCACTGTTCGTCTGAGCTTGTTTTTGCTGATCAAGCTTCATGAAGGGTAAACTGTGTTGCTGGGATGTGGGCTTTGATCGGCTTCGATTCGTCAGGTTTGATAGCGCTTATCAGGCTTGGCAGAATTGATGGTTAGTGATCCAGGTAAACCGAGGCTTCATACAATGGTTTTGACCGGATCGCCAGTTCTCATAGGCTTGGATTGCTCGAGTCTTTGATTATTTTGGGCTTTTCATTACCCGAGCCTTGGATTGTAGCTGAGCCTAAGATTGCCCAATCCGACCTTGGATTTTCTTGTATTGACTTTCTAGGTTGCTTGGTTTGTCTGTAGCCTTTCGGTGTCAGATGATCAACCGGTCGACGGACTCCCGGGACTTTGGTATCGTTCCTTTTGAAGACGTCAGAGCGAAAGTTGTTGCTGTGCTTGTTCCACTCCGGATTGATCTTAAGAAACGGTCAGGGATGATCTTCTGAATGGGATACGGTAGTCATGTGTCGAGAGGTACGATCCAGATCAGGTCCTTTCTACCTCAGACGGCCCTCTGAGGATCCTGGATCCAAGCACAGGTCGTCTCTCAATCAAGTTTCAAGATTTTATTAGTCCAAATAGATATGATGATGTCGCCAAATAAATGTGTCCAAGACAGATCCGAGATCAAAGCACCCCCTCAGCAACCACTGACAGAGGCATTGGTTCGATTCTTCCAAGCAGTGTCTGTGGTTCCAATCTGATGACTGCTGACTGGAGCACGAAACCCAAGCTTCCGAGCGATTCTCTTGCGGACTTCCGGGTTGAAGAGGATCAGGGCGAGGCTGGAAACAAGCTCATCTCATAGGATCTCAGGATCTGAGCTACTTACGCGTTGTTGATGTGGGTCATGATGAGGACGTCCAAGGAGAGAATGAAGAGGGTCTGGTTATCCATGTCCGTGCTGTTGTTGACCAAGACCACCAGAGTCAAAGCGATCATCATGGTGACGTTCTGGACTGAGCTCTGGGCGAAGAAGCGGATATCGCGGCGCATTCCTTTGTCTTGGATCTTAAGCTTCAGAACCTGGAAAATCTCAGGATCTTTGGGAATCTTAGGAGACCTGATTACCACTCGGATGTAGATGATACGACAGATGGTGATAATGTCTGAGAGTACGGTACCCAGGCATACGGTAAAACACATGCGGTTGACGATGGTGGCGACGAGGGAGGCGGTCATTTCTGGGTGTTCCTCGCAGTGGACGTAGACGAAGTAGTAGCTGGTGGGACTGTAGCCGACGAGGCTGCAGGGGATCGCTGGAACGGGGACAGGGTTACGGTAGGTGGGATAGACTCAACAGGTCAAGGATCTCAAAAAGCCGGATTTTGGATTGTGACAAGGTGATTTAAAGATTGGTGACTTGGGTTGTGGTACGGTATCTACGCCTGCACGAAACGTTTAAAGAGCTACTTAAGCTAGATGGGTTACGGTATCTGGAGGCTCTAGGATCAGTTGAGAGAACCCGGACCTTACCATGATAAGCGACGGCCAAAGTGAAGACTTGGATCCAGCAGAAGGCGATAAGCGCAATGCAGACGTTGGTCCGGAAGATCCGTTGATACTTCATGGGAAGACAGACGGCGATGCACCGGTTTAGGGAGACGATCTGGTGCATGACGCAAGCATGATGGGCGAAGAAGTAGCCAATGTCGAAGGCCGCAATTCCGAGCCAGGATGGGATGTGCTTGGGTTGCCTGGAATAGTGAAAGACGTCAAAATGGAAACTCTGGGCTACCGTAATCCCATTGCTTGAAAGCTTCTAAGCTCCCCTAAGACCCCAAGCTCTTGTTCTCCCTGTCCCAAGCCCCCAACTTACAGCAGCGTCATCGGAACCGAGTAGACCAGATGGATGATATTGAATCCCAGCTCTCCAATCGTCCGACTCGCCCAGAACCACCCGAACGCGTTATGGAACGTGTCCATCTTCTTGATCAGGTACAGATTACTGGAGCCCAGGAGCACCGCCGACGCCGAGAGCTGAAAACCACAAATCTGAGTTTCCTCCTCGACTACCGTAACCCACCGCAAAGAGCACCGACCCAATCATCAGATCAAACTTGGTCGATTCTCCACGGCCCTGGAGCTCGCTTCCAAACTCGAAAGTCGAGGACGCGTTCATGGCTGCAGACTTGGGCTTGCGACTGAAGATCTAAAATCGTCAGGTCTTAGAATCCGAGCGTCCTTATAAAGACCACGAATTGAATGAATCTTGATTTGCGGGACAGCGATGACGCACTTGGAAGAGGCGGACGTGTTTTGGTCCCTCCAAATCACAAGGGATCAGTAATTGCAGGGGATAAGGTCCGTTCGGATGGGGATGCGTGGTTCAGAGGGGTTGGAAGTGGTAAATTAGGATTCAGTCATTCTGGGAAAACAAGGATTTGCACAAAAACAAGAGGTGAGTAAGAAGAAAGTGGATTCTGAGAAAGAGGGAGGGGTTCTGTTTGGGGTGAGCTGTTGAGGAAGGGGAGATTTCGTGGAGAGGAGTGGAAGGTTACGGTAGCTGAGATCCACTCTGTGGCAATCTGACGATCTCAGCCAAAGAATGACGATAGAACCCTACGCCTTAGAATGCCAGAATCCTCTTAAGAACAAGAAGGTCTGGGTCTGAGATCCCAAACTCCAAGTGAACTTTCTGAGACGAGCTAAGGAATAAGAGCCGCGTCGTAACATTAGCCAAAATCTTAAATAGCAAGAAAGCCTTAGGGCTGAAAATGCCACGAAGACGCGCTCAGGTCATGATTTACGTACGAGGCGGCAAGCAGGATTTTTAGTGTTTTTCTGCTGTCACACGTGATCAAACTTTAGTAACTACGTCAGTTCGGGAAGGTTACGGTAAGAAGGTTACGCATGATTTGGACTTGAAGTGCAGTTCAACTCTGGCCGCGAGTTCCTCCTAGAGCTCTGAAGCGCCATGATTCATGTACAAGCTTCTCAAACAGAAGACTTCAAATAGCTTTATCAACTTCGAAATTGGGTCAATAGGCAAGCTCGGGTACATTAGAAATCAAGGTTACGGTAAGATTCTGAAGCCGTGCTGACCGAGCGTCATCAAAACATGCTTTTTAGGACATTAGTCATAAAAACAAGCTTTCCTACACGTACGTTAAGAGCCGCGTCGTAACATTAGCCGAAATCTTAGATAGCAAGAAAGCCTTAGCGCTCAAACTTTAGTAACTACGTCACTTCAGGAAGGTTACGGTAAGAAGGTTACGCAGTTGTAGGACCGATGAGTTCTGGTTCACCTGAGACACCTTCATCTCTCGCTCGCCAAATCCAAGTAAGCGAACTAACCTACAGGTGAGGCACGAGCAAGCTTTGGAGGTCTTTCAAGTGACCAGAGCATAGTGGTCAAAACAACGTCCAAAGGCGCCATGTGCCATGTGGCAAAGTTGCCTTAAACCTGGGTCTGGTCACCGAAAGAGGTCTAAAGCTTGCCTGCATCATGTAACATTTCTGGCAAAGGAAAATGAGGTCTTAGGCAAGAGATGCGCCACAGGCTCAAGCGTGCTTTGGGCGCCTTTCGATGACCAGAACGCAATGCTCATCAGGCAGCTTCACTCGTCTAATCTCTCAGCTTAAAGCTTCACAAACATCCAAGAACAGATTCAGAGGAGGTTCATGACTGTCTTGGGACACCATGCCTGAACAACACGTTGCCCAAGACAGTCATTAAGCCCGTACTGAGTTGTAGGACCAATGAGTTCTGGTTCCCCTGAGGCGCCAAATCCGAGTAAGCCAGAGGAGCACGGGCGGGAGCAGGGTGTTAAAAGTGCTTTTCACCCTTCCCATAGCCTAAGGGTTTGACCAGAACACAAAAGAGGAACTAAAGTATAAGCTTGGGGCTTGTTATAAGAATCTTCAAAGCGACGTAACTACAGATACGTTCTCACGTAATCGCGGATTGCCCAAGACCCTTGAGACTACTTATCCTGGTCAAAATAAGGTCCAACTTCTTCGAAATCTCACTACAAATCCCACTTTGTCCCTACAACTACATTACCGTAATCCCCCGAGACGAATTTCCCTCGCGAAAACAAAATCTTTTCTCTATTTCAAAGACCGCTTCTGACGGTTGTGACGGTTGGACAGCAGCTATACAAGACAAAGAAACGTAATAGAATTGGCCAAAATGGCAAAAAACAGCGTTCAGTAATAGCGTGACCAGGAAAACAGATTATGAATAAGTGAGGTACTACAGGAAAACATGTGGAAGTGGGATTGAGGAAAGGGGGTAACACGCTCATGGATTCCCTGACGCATGGGCTTCTTACGCCTAAGTCATGACTTCAGGGTTTCAGAGGTGTGCAGGTGGGTCACGCTCTAGACCCTACGCTGCTAAAGAACACGGATAAAGAACACCTAAGGACCACGTACGTACATGGCCAAATTCAATTCAAATCAGCCACCTGGAAAACAAGATTAAACGCTACAACCTAATTGATCTAATAATTGAATTTCCAGCTGTTTTCTGTTTGTCTACGTCGCGGCTCTGACGGTGGTTTTGCGGACCAAACTTCAGGAACTTGGAGGTAGAGGTCATCGCATACAGGCTTACTGTGTTTTGACTCTCTTGAAGACGAGACTAAATGGTGGCGGAGCGCGCAGCTGACCTGTGAAACGATGGATGAGCTTTGGGAACGTCAGAGGACGGCTCACAAAGGCAAACGTACGCTTATAGTCATTGTTAATAGAGCTTGGCCACTGTCTTCCAGATCAGCGATGGGCGTAGCCACCGTTTCCTAAGCTAAGCTTGACCACAGTTCCAGATCCAGATCAGCCACGGGCTTAGCCACCGTTTTGGCCACGACCACCGTTAAGTGGGATGGCAGATAAGCTCGAGTAGGATACATTAGAGTACAGGGAGCATGTGAGCTTGTGTTGCTGAGGACATGTAATCTTAGTAAAGAGGAGAACTTAGAGACCAAAACATGTAAACACTACAGCTAAGCAACAATTAGGGTGTGATTTACAAGGTGGGAGATTCAGAGTGCCTGCCTAGGCCTGTCTAAGCCTGCCCTGAGTCCACTCGTTAAAAATGCAATTTAGCAGTTTTAGGAGAAGGTCATTTTAAAAGCAGCTTTGAGAACAACACGCCTGAGTTCGTCGTCAGAATCACGCAAAACGCGTGATCTCTGGGTTAAGGTAAACCCCCGAACCTCCAAAGTACAGATTCTGTGAATCTTAATGACTAGAACTCCACATAGTAATCGTAAAACGGCAAATGGGTTCACGCGTAGCCACAGCACGCACACCTGAAGCGAAATTTGGCGCTGATTTAATAAACAAGTAATCAAAGGTCGTTAATGAGATTTGGAGAGCGGGGCTGTTACGGCTTTACGCGACTTATTTGAGACATAGGCCGCCTCAGGTGTGAAATTGGATCTTTGAAGACTGAAGATTGAAGGCTGATGTCCAGAGCCAGGACGTCCAAAGGGGCGTTAGGGCATTCGAGACCTTTGGACATCCGACCCTCATAAGGGCGTCGGGCAAAACTGAGGATAAAAGGTTGGCATCTAAAGCTAGGACGTTCTAAAAGGGCCTTAGGGCATTCAGGGTCTTACGACATCCAACCCAACTAGGAGAGTCAGGCTTTCGGCTCTCGTATGGGAGTTGGGCAAACCTGAAGGCTGAGAGCTCGTTTTCGAAGCCAGGACGTCCAAAGGTGTCTTAGGGCATTCGGGACCTTTGGACATCCGACCCTCATAAGGGCGTCGGCCAAAACTGAAGATTAAGAGCTCGTATCCGAGGCCAGGACGTTCAAAAGGGGCCTAGAGCATTCAGGGTCTTTGGGCATCCGACCATATTAAGACACTTGGTCAAGAGGGCTCGTGTCCAAAGCCAGGACGTCCCAAAGGATCTTAGGGCATTCAGGGCCTTTGGACATCCAATAAGAGAGTCGGCCAAAACTAAAGATTAAGAGTTCGTGTCCAAAATCAGGACGTCAAAAAAGGGCCTTAGGACAAGTCTTCCGGTATCGGACCCAACTCAGAGAATCGGCCTCACTACCTGCTTGTTGTCAAATGCTAAAATGCCTTAATCCAGTGAACATTAGACTCTCGCACCTTCTCCCTCAATACCCAAAGATCACAAAACCGGCACCTACAGAAAGACCAAATTCTCCCGAAACGCTACAATTTCAAGCAACCAAAAATTAGGTCGATTTGTGCTCTGAAGCCGCAAATAAACAAAGAGCTCCCGATAATGCGGAGCTAATGAAGCTGAAAACAGAATTCGTATTTTGGGATCACGAGAACGGGGAATTTCCCGGGAATTGTTCCGGTTTGGATTGAGGAGAACAGAGAAGAAACTACGAATCGGCGGTGGAAGAGCAGAATATGGGGATAATTGGCGGGGACGAAGGTTATGTGGCCGAGGGAGGGTGATATCATAATGTGTCTGGGATCTGTCTTAATCAATCTTAGGTGGGTTTAAGGGTGCAGGCTAGGGCAACTCCCAAACTCTAAAATCTGTGTTTTGGACCCAAATAGTCCAGATCCGAGCCCGAAACCCCTGCTGGTCGATGGTCCCACGATCAGAACTAAGAACAGCCATTTTACTCATGTGATTTATGAAGCTGAATTTACGTTTATTTAGTTAGGACATTAGTGTCTTCTTAGAGTTGGTTGGAAAAGGGCAATTGAGCTTTGATCGTGCAAGGACTTTGCTGTTGTCATTGATGCTATTTAGGAGATGACAAGGCTAAGAACACGTTGTTTCTGGGAAGTTCGGGAGAGTACTTTAGCTGTAGAACGGGACGCTTGATTGGTAAAGTGAAGGGTGATTGGAAGGTTAGGTGGACTTGACCAACAGTCGAATGGGTTAGCAACAGTAAGACTTGCGACGGGGACCAGAGTTTGGAGAGTCTGGCATCGCACAAGCCTAAACTCAAGGGACCAGGAAGGGCCAAATAGGATATCTTCCAAGAGCAGGCCCATACTAAATCCGGTCCTGTTGCATCGATCACTTCTTAGGCTAATTTGCCCGAGCCGGAGAATGTCCAGCTTCGGCTGTGGTCTCTGCGACTGATGAAGGGGTCAAAGCAGGCAGAACCGTCATTTTGGGGCCGATAGGAATGAGCGGTCTCAACAGGAATGCATGCTTGTAGTATGGACCTGCTCTTGGAAGATACCCGATTCGGTCCTTCTCTTTTTCTTGAGTTTAAGCCAACGCGAAGGGGCTTGCCAGATGTTAGACTGCCCAGCTTGGGTGACTTCTGAGTCTTTTAAATCTTGGCCGTCTTTTAAATCCTTATAGTTGTATTGGTCAGGATCCTGTCCAGGGTCCACTTGAATCCCAGCAGAAGAGCGCTTAGACCGGATTGGCTTAGGACAGACCGCAAATTTGGTCCTTGGTTTCTTAGGTGCAGGCTCAGCAGAGCTCTGGTTAAGACTGCGTCGGTGGGTCTTGGAACCCCCAGGGGATGCTTTGGGTTGAATCATACAGGCTGGTCTTGTCTTAAGCTCCACACCACTCCCTGTTCTTTGGCATTTCGAGAAGGTTCTAAGCTTCTTGAACCTTGGCACGATCCTTGGCCAAAATCCTGGACTCTCTGCTGACCCGAATCCTGACCTAAATGGTCCTGGCGAGCCTGGCTTTGGGCATCAGGTCTTCAGTTTGTATATCAGCACTCACGGAGCTCCGATTGGGTATCTCCTCTTCGCCCAGGATTAACAACAGATTTGATGGGTACCAGCAATGCCTGAAATCAACGCATCGCAATCCTCTACCTCCTCATTAATTTCAACTCCTAACATTCTCCCCACCTTGTCGTTTAGAACACGATGGGTCGCTCATGGCTCTCTAGCGTTTACGGTCTCCAAGCGTCTTCTGACCTTGTCTCCTACATCAAGGATTTCCCACTGCTCTACCACATCGGGGAGAGGTCGGAGTTGGAATGTCTTACCTGCCCCGAAGCCAGGGAATCTTGGGAGAACTTGATGGCTCTAATGAAGGAGGCGTATCCTGGCGGTAAGTCGAGAATGAGTCTTAGGAATGGTATATAATCGAGTTTCAGTGAGTGAAGATCAAGTCTGGAAAGCGTGGAGGTCAATCCGGGCCAAGTACTTCTATGCAAGCTGTCCTAAGAAGTGGTTCAATCAGTTGCCCTTCCTGGGCGACAAAGAGATTCCCAATCGGACCAACGCAGGTGCTAATATACAGGCTGAGGACTTAATCCGGTATAGGAATGCCCGAAACCAGACTTACCAAGACCCTTCAGGTCAGGATTCAGGTCAGCAGAGAGTCAAGGATTCTGGCCAAGGATTGGACCAAGGTTCAATGAGCTTAGAACCTTCTCGAGATGCCAAGAATGGAGAGAATGACGAGCCAATGACGAAACCAACCTGTAGGAGCCAACCCAGAGTATCCTCTGGAGGTTCCAAGACTCATCGTCGCAGTCTTGACCAGAGTTCTGATGGGCCTGCACCTAAGAAACCAAGGACTAAATCTGCGGCCTGTCCTAAGCCAATCCGGTCTAAACGCTCTTCTGCTGGGACTCAAGTGGATCCTGGTCAGGGTCATGACCTCTCCAACAACGAGGATTCGGGGTACGGCCACGATTTAGAAGACTCAGTAGTAACCCAAGCTGAGCAGTCTGACATCAGACAAGCCCCTTCGCGAGGGTCTAAACTCAAGAGATCGAGAAGGACCGAATCGGGTATCTACCAAGAGCAGGTTCATACTGAAAGCGCTCTTGCTGAGACTTTTGGACCCCAAGACGGCGTTACGGCCTGCCTTGACCCTTCCATCGACCACAGAGACCACAGAGAGAACATCGAAGACGAGATCCCAGAAGACCCGGTGTTCAGTAAGTCCACAATGTCTTGATTCAGACTAACTTTCAATGTTTCAGAAGCGGTATTTAGGACGACCTGGGCCAGAATCTGTAACCACCATGAACACATTTGTGACCTCAAACAGAACATCTTAAGAATCATCATTGAAATGTATAAACACGCGGAAAACTGACAAAAGTAGAATAAAGCTCTGGCCTCTTGCAAGGTATCTCTTTTGGATCTGCAGCTATGCATGGCTAGAGGTTACACAGGCTTGTTCCGGACTCTTTAGGCCGATTCTGATGGCCGGAAACCCGAAAAGCAGATAATCATGGTAATACAGGCTATAGACCATATCCAGGAGATCCTTGCTCCCGAGC
>KN167333.1:24003-42149 GCA_000757745.1 Steinernema scapterisci
AATCTTCATCTCCTTGAACACCCCTAATCCTAACCTCATTCCAGAAGAAAACGAGCCAGTTCCGCAGCCCGCGGCTGCAGTCCAGAAAGCGAATCCTCCTCCTCCATCGCCGCCTCCAGTCCCGCCAAGCAAGGCAAGATCACGCCACGATGCCTAAAACGAGCCTCCTCGATGGCTCCAACCGCCGCCAACGCATCCGAAAACGGCTCAGCTCTAAAACCACTCCCAATCCTAAGCGAGAACCTAATCGACCGAGCGTCAGCGAAGAAACTCAACATCACAATAAATGGGAAAACTATAATTTTCACCGAATTCAAAACTGCCAAGAAAAGCACGAGAAAGTCCAGTTAACCCGTGTCAACGCCACTTGTAAATAAAGCCTGTAATCTACCTTGGTTTTGCGTGTTTTAAGGGTCGATGGACCAGAGAATCTTATCTCAGATTTGCGTGGATTAATGACCGAACTTCGGGTTTCAGCGAACGACCATGATAGAGACATGCTCGCCGAAGCGGATGGTCAGTTTGGTGGCTGGGCTTCTGTTGTAAGTTTTGGTTAAGAGCTTCCCTTACCTTGATCCGACGTTCCAGCCTGACTACCGTAATCTTCCTGCTTGAAGAGTACGTGGAGGAGAGCGACGCAGACGCTTACGTCATGAAAGGGAGAACCAACTGGAAGAGCTCGACAGTGGGCAAGGAACGCTCGAAAAACGAGGTAAGCTTCACGTTTCCATGGCAACGGCGGCTTGTTTACTGCCTTTGCGACTTGGTCACGTGATCGTGCTGTGCTTCGGTCAGGTTGTCGCTGCTTTTTGCTCTCATTTTTGCCGATTTTTGATAATTTCCGCTTTCTATCGCTTATCTCCATTTCAGGGTAGTTCACCTGCACCCGTTCAGGTCCAGCCCCAGAAGGGAACCCAGATAAATCGGGATCTTGTGGATGCAGAATGCTATCTGGTCGAGCCGGTGGTCCTTCTCGAAGCCTGTGTTCCGTGTTCCACGTTTGAGAAGAACGCTATCAAAGCCGGTGAGTCCAAAAATCCCGTTTTGAGAGCCTGAATTCGTCCATTTCCAGCCCACTGCACCCAAACCGGCCTCTACGACAAACTCAACTGCACCGACACCGGAAAACTCGGCCTTCGCCCCTGTTTCCCAAACGCCAAATCCCAATTCAAGCTCTTCTTCCTGATTATGGTGATCCTCTCGGGTGCGACCTACGTGTCAGTTTCTTGGAGGCAAGGAGTCCTCGACGGCCATCATTATATGAGGATCCAGAACTTCATGAATTGACCGGTTTTCATCTTTTTCCTGGTTTTCAAACTTCTTCTCTACCTTAATTTATGCTGCAGCTGTGATATGTACATATTCCTCCTCCCTCTGACACTTCTTGACCCTGTGGGTTTGTCTCCAGCTTCTCTCCGAACTCCGGATGCCCAACCTATGTAGAACCCTGTATATAGACTTCTGGCTCACTTCCCTGTTCTTGTAGATGAACTTCTACGTTGTTTTAGGGTTCCCTGGTGATAAATTTTGTTGACAAACTTGGCCAAAACCGGCGTTTCCAAGCCTAAACGTGGAATGGCGGATCTACGGAACCGACCGGTCATCCGACCCATGCGTTCCAGAAATGATCCGATCCAGACTGTCTATCCGCAAACCGTCCGCCTCCGCGCAGCTAATTTCAGACAGACAAGCACCGATCTGTCTGAGATCGGCTTCATTCCCTTCGACCGGCCCTCCTCAAACCGGTCGTGATGCACTTTAAGAACTCGCCCCCGTTGGAGATAAACTCTATCAACAAAAACAACAAAAACTTAATATTTTCTCAGGAACTCGTTGTACACGTGTAACTCGCATCTTCCAGCCTTCTCCGCGAACACCTTGTCGCTTTCATGGATAAACAGCGACAGCGGGATGTAGTCAGGAACGCCTTCGACGAACTGGTCCCGTTTCACACGCTTTAGGAAAGCGTGCCGCACTCGTAGAGTGGTCGTTGAGACCCGAAGCGCGAGGGGACATTTGACGAGTTGATCGTTCGTGATCTTCATTCCGTTGACCAGGTATTGGTAGGATGCGCTTAGGACCTTCTGGTCTAAACTTCGTTAATGAAATTCGTGCTCGAAGCTCATGGATTCTTACCTGACATCCATATTCTCGGGTCCCTCATGAGCATCAGTTTCATCTGATACGTGGAGAAGCCCCATTCCTTGTTCACCATCATCGTTATCCTCTGAAATCCAGAGCTTAGAATAGCGCAAAAACCGTCAAATACCTGAAGCGGACCCAATCCGAACTGGATCACTCTCGGCTCCTTGACCAGCAAAGCTCGGACTTCTTTTCCTTGAAGCTCAAACTGGCTTTGAAGCCATCCTAAGCGAGCGTCCGTCGTCTTCACATCCATGTTCAGCCAGTATCTAAACCAGAATCCATCATCCAGAGCGCTTAAAAGATGAAACCAACCGATTTTCGGTGCAAATTTTGGTGATCTGTTTCTTCGAGAAGAGCTTCGTTTGGAGGTAGTTCACCCTGGTCTGAAATCCAGTATTTAGATGGTGACTACGGCTACTGAATCCGTTACCTGAAGATCGTGGACATCTTGGGTCAAGAAGAATGGGTTCCTGGTCAGATAAGCGCCCATTTCCTGAGGCTTCACTCCGACCTCATTTCGCAGCCATAGAAGCTTCGGCATGACGTCCTTGTCCCAATCCATTCGCACGAGATGTCTTCCTAATGCTGTCGTCGTATCGATCTGAACAAAGCGTTTAGAATCGAGAATATAGGCTTCCCTACCTCGAGCAGATTCACACCCAGATCCACAAGATTCTGGAGCGTCGGAAGGTGATTCACGTACGCCGCCAAGGACATCGCATGGGTCGGAGGCAGTGGATGGACATTGGGATCGAACGGGTGTGGATTTTCCGGACTTGCCGGCTGGCTCAGGTCCGAATTGTCCAGTTCGCCTTCGCTGTAAACGATCTTCCTAAATCTGTTCGCAGGTCGGACTGCGATGTCGGCATCTTCGGAATCCATCTCGCTGAGGTCCGTCTAGACCAGTCAGATATTAACCATTTTCAAAACTGGAATCTTACCTTCATAGTTTTGTCCCGAACCAAGCCTGTGCTGGCCATCTCGTTGACCAAATCCGCGACGTCTCGCGACATCATCTTACGGTTCTTCAGGAACATGGAGATTGCGTCCCGGGCGGCTTCATTGTTCTGCACGGCCACGCGATCTTCGGGTTTCGACTCTTGAGTCACGGAGGTCGACGGTTTCCCGTTTGCAGAGGACTGAAATATGCATTTGATAAAACGAGACAAGCAAAAGCGCAGACGTCTATAAAGCATGCATTTGATACAAAGTCTAGACTCAACGCAATCACGTTAGAGGAATGTCTGAAACTGATCATTTCTGGCATGCTCAAAACAGTTAACCGGTCGGGGAGTTCGCATCAAACCGACCGTAACATAGGGAAACCGCTTGTCAAAAATGATCCATTTCAGACACCTTAACAGACATCGAATCGACTGTCTGGTTTGGGTTCATGTCTACGATCAAATGAGGCAGTGAAACCCAAACGTCAGATGTCTGAAACATCAACTTGAGACGAAGTTTACCATGACATGCCGCATCCAGACAGCTACGCTGGATGAATGTCTCGATCAGATCATTTCTGGAACCCCCGTAACAGTTTATCGGTCGGATTTCGCAGTTATCCGACCGCGTCATGAAAAACCGAACACCAGGAATGATCGATCACAGACACCTGTGGCCGTATTCACGAAAGTGGGTAACGCTCCCCAGTGCTTCCCAGTTGCTTCCCAGTCGTCGCTCGCCGAGTGGGTAGAAATGTTGGTTGAACAGACACCAAATCATCCGTCTGGTCTAACTCCATGCCGCCTAATTTGAGACTCCCATTGTAGACCCAGACACGACAGAGAATCTCTGTCTAGACAACTTACTTCAGCCACCGACGCGCAGAAGAGCCGTCTTCCTAACACCTGAACTCCGCGGCGTATCATCCCTGAAATCCGAACTAATTACTCCCAGAACCCTGGATCCCAGACAAAAGTACAGAGGAAAACCGACCAATTCTATTTAAAAAATATTTTTTTTGTGATATCTGAGTAACCAACAATCAACAATCTTGTGTATAAGTCTACGTGAAAAAACTAATTTAGTAACAGAGTACATAGGGCAATGTGCCCTTCTTCTTAGGCCTGCTTGTTGGCGTTCGCGACGGCGGCGCTGGGTCCCAGGAGCATCTGGCGCTGTTGCTGGACTTGCTGCTTCTCCATGTCGGCGCGTTCCTTCTCGATGACGTAGGGCAGCATCATGATCATCGCGGACGTGGAGACGATCCAGATGGAAGACTTGGCCAGCCATAACTGAAAATAGGATTTGTTAGGAATCGGGTGAAGAATGAGGGGAAACTTACTCCATTGGTCGCGGTCCAGCAACCGAGGTTGACGGTTCCTGTGACGAGGCTGCGCAGCGATTCGGGGAACATCTCGCCGAGACCCTCGATGCGCTCCCACACGGTCTCTTCGAGCTCGTCGTCGGGGATTCGGTCCCACTCATCTCCCGAAATCGCGACGACTCCTTCGCTGGCCATAGTTATTCTGAAAACACAAGCTAGGAACTTCGTCCATCGACTCAAAATTCAGGTACGATCACGACCAGAACGCGTTCAAAACCTAAAACGAGAGACTCACAGAAAACCGGATTTATCAGTGTGATGATCAGAATAAGCGAATAACACGTAGTGGGAACGTAACAACAAATTCAACAAAAAGGAACAAATGTCGACGCTCAACCGTCGACCTCCATTTTCGATGGAGGGATAAGCGTTTGTGTGGATCGTTTCGCGTCGATGAACAGGCTTGAGCAATCGTCGATGTCCGCCTTGGTTACTTGGTCCCTGCCGCACATCTGAGCTACGATCTTCGCCGGAGTCAGCAACTGGACGACGTAGCGGAGGGAACTGTCCTTTCCGATCGTCGCCAGGTGGTCCAGAGCTTCGGCTTCGAGGTTCACACCTTCGGCGTCGGCGCGGATCTTCACAATTTTCTTGATTTCTTCTTCGCTGTAGGAAGTCGTTGAGACGATGAGCACACGGTCCAGGAGATCTGCTGGGATGCCGTGGGGAGAGATGATGTCGGTGCCGCGGATCTTGCATCGGCCTCGGTTCGTCGCCAGGATGACGATCGGGCTGAACGGCTGCTCCAGGGCACGGTGCAGGTAGGTGAAGCACTCGATATCCATCATGTGGACCTCATCGATGAAGAGGACTCCAGGCATGAGGTCGGCGATTCCCTGAAATTTGGGAAGTCTTAGAAAGGGTCTTAAGAACTGATATGATTGAAGGTAATTCAAGGATAGACTCAGAGAGAAGATTAGGATCAAGTCATGTAACCGAGCGTTGCCAACGAACGGCTTAACGCTGGATCGGTTTCGATCGTCTTTTTATCGTCACAGTCTATTTTTTGGGTTTAGGAAGCTTACGATTCAGAGTTAAGACCTCTGTTCTCCACCTTGACATCATCGAAAGACGAATTCTTACCTGCTCGATGTAGTCGTTGACGACCTTGTTCACCTCCTGACGAAGTCGCTCCGTGATTTCGGTCTTCTTCGGCTTGACCATCTTCGAGAGCAGCGAGATCATGTCGCTGCCCTGGCCCTGAGGACGGGCATTGGCCACGTCCAGATCGTGTAGGGTCACGTCCTGCACGATTTCCTTGGTCTTCCTGACGTCGCCCTTGGGCAAGGGGACGTATTCCTCGGCTTCCAGGTCGAACTCTGACGCGTAAACGTCACAGCGACCGAGCCTCTGAAGTTGAGTTTCATTAGAAAAGAAGATTTAAAGGAAATGACTCACCTTCAGTGTTCCAGAGTTCGCTTCAATGTAGACGACGTCGCCGACTTCGACCTTCTGCTTCAGGATCATGTCGTAGATGGAGGGATCAAGCTTGAGTTGCTTGATTCCCTTGCTGGACTTCAGGCCGACAGTGACGCTGTCGATGGTCCTTCCGAAGCCTCCTGCGGCGTTCTGGGTTTCGTGGGGAGTGACTTCGACCACTTCACCCTCGTAGACGTCCTTGCGCTCCTTGACGCGCAGGCCGATCGCCCTCCGGAAGTTCTCCATGAGGACTTCGGTCTTTTTCACCTCGCTGGAGAAGACTTCGGATCCGACCATCGGGCAGAACGGCATTTTGTCGCCGAGTTCCTGCGCCATGGCCAGAGCGATGGCGGTCTTAAAATTGGCCAATTAAAATCTTATATTTTGAAACTTTTCGACGCTTATTCGAACCCATAAAAGTCTCGTAATTTTGTACTTTTAGGAGTAATTTTAAGAGAAAATGAAGCTTACCTTTCCAGTTCCTGGAGGTCCAGCCAGGAGCACGGCGCGTCCGGCCATCTTCTTCGTCTTGATGAGGTCGACGACGACTCCGGCGGCTTCTCGGGCTTGGGCTTGTCCAATGAACCCATTTCCTTCTGCGTTCGCCGTGCGCGCCGTGGGGTCCAATCCGAGGCCCTTCACGTGCGAGTGCGCGGCGACGCGCTGCTTCTTCACGGTCGACTGGACCTCCGAGATCTTTACGATCTTGGAGGACGAAGCGACGTCTCCGGGTGCTTCCATTCTCTGGAACGAAACGAAAATGAACTCGATGCGATGCAAAATACGCGAAGATCAACGCGGATAATGTGTGAAACGTTTCAAAGCAGCGCGGTCTCCAGACGTTCGCGTGAAGTCTAGACGGAGGCTAATATTAGACGGGTGACAAAGATAAAGAGACACGATTGGATGAAGCTGTCTGGAAAAGCGCATTTTCGGATTTTCAAAATCAGCGAAGCGGTCGGATTCAGATTTCGATGTCAAACACGAAAATCCTATGAATCCTCTCGGATTCTCGAAGAAATCGAAGATTCGAGAAACGCGCAAATGAAATTTTGAATTCGTTTTTCATCTCGCTTGCATCAGAACCGCGAAACCGAACATGGGAAGAATTGAGCGGATCTCACCAAACGTTCTCGATTTTCGAATTTAGGGCTTTTTGTGACAGAGATTGGACGAAATCGGCGCTGAAGCTTGAAAGTTGATTCCTGAGAGACGCGGACACGAAAAAGCGCAAGTGAAGAAGCCGCCGATCTTGGAAAATCGAAATTTGCGTTAGGAAAGAATGTTGGGATTGACGGATTAACACGCGCAGTGTTTCTGAGATCGCGTGATGGAAATCTTGGCATAGGAAGCCAGCCAGGAATGTCGGATTCGCGAAGAGCGCTGTAATTGGACAGAGAGAATCTAAATGCGGCTGAAATGGAGAAGTGGGGAACGAAAATGTCCTGGCGATTATCGTATTTGAATTCCGGTAGAACCCAAACAGCGCGTTAGTTCGGTGCGTTTCTCCTTGTGCTTTGTGTGCTGCGGACATCGGGGATTTCGCGTTGGGGAGATCCGTGCGACGATTAGATTTTAGAGCTGAGATTGCTGGGGCTCTCGTGGGTGAATTGTGGTATCTTTTAACTTTCGGTGCATGTGATGGGTTTCGCGATTTCGTGTGGTTCCGGGAAGGCACGGAAATGTATTCTCTAGTTGGCGATGTAGCGCTTATTCTGGACGATCTTTTGGGGAGTTCGTAAGCCGCGATATCTGTTTCACGTTTACGGAAAGCTCGATTAGGTAACCAGTTTTTGAAGTTATGGTTAATCTGTGCCGTTCGATCATACGCGTTCCTTGTTTGCGATGCTTGCGATACCACGTGCGATGCACTTCTTAACAGTTCTCTTCTTCTTCAGATCCAACCCAAACCATGGAGCAGAAGTGCCCCACAGCGCGCCCTTTCACGCTAAAGAAGTGGAACGGCGTCGCGATGTGGTCCTGGGACGTCGAGTGCGATACGTGCGCCATCTGCCGCGTCCAGCTCATGGATTCCTGTCTTCGATGCCAGTCCGAGTGCAAATCCGAAGAATGCGTGATTGTGTGGGGAGAGTGCAACCACTCCTACCACAATTGCTGCCTTGCGATGTGGGTCAAGCAGAACAACAGATGTCCATTGTGCCAGCAGGTAAGCCTAGTTTCAATTTCAGCTCATCTCATGAGATTCGTTTCAGGAATGGCAAGTGGCTCGAGTGGGCCAATAGTTGTACATTTCAATGTTAAATATGTACATATTTGAAATAAAATTTTGACTTGAATTGTTGTTTTCAGTGTCGATAGTTTGACTTACGTGTTAAGATATCTTAGGAGTGAAGATATGGCTGAGTTTTACGCGAGATGCGGTTTCCAGGTAACCATGGATCCCGTTGAAGCCAACGAACTGCTCCAGGCGCAGATGGCCGAAGATGAAGAGGCGGCATCCGGCGACGTGATGGGCTTAGGCCTGAACCCGGAGATCGTGCAAGAGATCAACTCCAAGAAGGCCGCGAACCCGTCGATGTTCGTCTCCGGCTTCGAAGCGGACGACTATGGCGTCGAGAAAAACCTTGACGACCCAGCCGAAGAGTTCCTGACCGCGGCGGAAGAAGGCGACTTGGCGAAAGTGAAAGCCATGATCGCCACGGCCAGGAACGAAGGCCGTCTCCAAGAGCTCCTGGACAGCAGGGACGCAGACCGGTACACCGCCGTCCACAGAAGCGCTTACAACAACCACGTCGAGGTCCTGAAAGCGCTGCTGGAAGCCGGAAGCGACCCCACGGCCACATCGGCTGATGGCTGGACGCCGCTCCACTCCGCTGCCCACTGGGCTTGTCCAGAAACCTTGGGGGTCCTTCTCTCCACCCGGAGGGTGGACGTCAACGCCATGACAGCTGGAAGAAACATGCCGATCCACTTCGCAATCAACTCGCCAGTGAAGGACCGAAGCCTGGTGGTGCACACCGTCTACTATCTCCTCGCGGCACCAGGACTCAACGCAGCGGCGAAGAACGGAGCTGGGGACACGCCGTACGCCCTCGCGAGGCGTACGTGCCCAAAAGTAACCGAGATGGTCAGGCGATTTTTGTACTAGTATAAATCTTGAATTGTATGAACGGGTTTTATTTTAATAAATTGTGAATTATTTTTGTCTCTTTCGTTTATTAGCTTCACCGATTTGGATAACATCGGAGGAATATTTGTTTGATTAAGAATGGACTTTCTCGAGTATGTTGATGTGAATCGTTGATCTAAATGACCTAGAATGTATGGAAATGGTTGCTCTTTTAGCGTCTAGACATTGATATGACTGACCATGCTCATTGTCCCGGGTTTTAGGTCTGCAAGCGGTGGTTCTTGTGACCTTTGTTCCCAGACGTCTAGTCTAATTCCTACGTCTCATAGACTTGTCAGCGGTTTGTCTGATGAGGTTCACTTTTACTACGCTTTTTTTACGCTTTACTAAGCGGTGGTGTTCGTGCCTGGTATTCCTGACCATGTTCCGTGATACCTACCGTACCTACAGGCTAATTAATGATCTATCTTGATTCCAGAAATGGACTTGGAACTTCTCCAGTTCATAGACGCGAACGTCTTGCAGAAGCCCGGACGGATGATCAAGTTCTCAAAGCCCGTCACCGAGGCAGAAGAGGTGAAGGCGATTGAGAAGCTCCGCTTCCGCCTCAGCGCCGCGTTGACGTCGCTGCAGCAGAAAGGAATCGACGACGCGCATTCTTCCGTCAACGGCGAAATCATCTCCGCGTTGAAATACAAGTTTTCAAACGCATTTCGCCACATGAAGTTCTGGGCGAACTTGAAGAAACTTCACTCGCAGCTGCGGAAATTGGATGCCGAAGGTCTCAAGCAAACGATCCGACGTCTGGCGGATGTAAGTTGCACTTTTAGCCTACTTTTGTGACAAGATTCTTTCAGGCCGTCTGCATAGGAAACCTCTACTACCCACCGACGCCAGAGTACTTAACTCACATCGGCTGCCTGATCCTGAATAGACTTTTCCGCCTCGACAGGATACGCGTCACGGCCGCCAAGATGGCCTATGTGTGTATGGGCTACATAGACATTGGAAATTGGGTAAGTTTGCACTTTTAGAATTTGTCTCATTCCGGAGATTTTCAGATGACCATAAACTTGCTAATGGTATCCGTGGCATCGGACATCGCCAAAGATTGCTTGGGCCAGATGATCGAGCTATCGCTGATCTACAACGAGCTCATGGAGAATCTCAGACAAGGCAGCTCCAAGTAAGTGGCTTCAAATCAGGATAATTAAATACACTAATTTTCAGGCTGCCCAGAAACGCAAGCGAGCTCCGGTTCCAATCGGTCAGAGGAGGCCAAATCATCAACGGCCTGACGATCAGCGAACCGGACGCAGATCTCCTGGGAACAATCATCTACACGCTGGAGATCTCCGAAGCAGATCTGGCCGAGAACTACAAGAACCGACTCATCGAAGCCTCAAGATACGATCGTCAAGCCCTGACGAAGTCGCTGAACCTCGGAATCCCAGAGAAGCCGGTCGAGGAAGAGGAAGAAGACACGAATGGAACTGACGCCGAAGAAATCGAGGAGATGGAAGCGGAGGACGCGGAGGAAGAAAAGAAGCCAAAGAAAATGAAGAAAAAGAAGTTGAAGATTCTGAAGAAGGTGATCGGGAAGAAGAAGCTCAAGAAGAAGGTGTTATAGGGGTAAGGGAGATGTTGTTGGTTGTTAAAGTTGTTGATTTGGCCGATTTGATGGTGAATGTGGGACGATCTAGGGAGTGGGGAGAAGCTATCCCCATCCTAAGTGGTGAGCTTGGTTGCGAACGGTTCTGGCGTATATCCGCTCCGACGCCATCGAGGAATTCATGGGAACGGAAATCCGCATCTGATCTCCTGAAACACAAATTCTGTAGCGTGCGCGGCGCAAACGTCATCAGCCGTTCTTCTCCGTCTTCTCCATGTACACGACAACCCCTTTCGATCGATGGGCGCGTCCGGTGCGAGATCACCGCGCAGCCGGCGAAGTCTTCTTCTTATCGGCGTGTTTTCTGACCACTCGATTTTCTAGTGTAGTCGAACAATTTCCAATGTGCTTCTCCATTCTAGTCTATTATGGTCGCGTCGCACTCATTTTGGGAAATAAAGAGCGTATCGGTTTCGCTATCAGATGGTTGGATTGACTGTTGTTTGTTGAAGGGAACTTTGCGCGTGTTTAGGAGTAATTGAGGAATGTTTTCGTGTGCAGGTTTGGACGTTTCTTGGGGTTTGCGGGGAGTCAGGTGAACTGGATACGTCCGGGGAGAACAGGTCCATTTAGGCGGTGGCAGTCTCTCCGAAGTGCGTCTCAACTGAAATGAGACTAGAATCGATCGGTGTCTAGTCTAAAAGTGCTAATTAAGCTTTTGTGAAACGTTTCAGACACTTTTGGTGTTTATTTTCACAATCATCAGATGACCGACCGGTTGTATTTCGTACTTCCAACCGGTTCTCTAGATGCAACTCGCTGAAAATGAAAATCTTTGGTCATTTTGAGACACTTTCTGATCACGTTCGCCGTCTCTATAGACGTCTGGCTCTGAGCAACAGACACGCGCTTATTTCCTTTTATCTCTCTCTGCCTCTCTAATTACCTGTCTAGACATGTCTAGAAGTTTCCAAAAATTGTTAATTTGCGATCAGTTATTTCAATCATCACAATATTCAGCCGGGTAAACGGCATGTAATAGAAATAAGTCATCACTTCGCATCGAGTCTCTGTCTCCGTCGCGACGCTCCCCGCGCTTGTTCACCCGTCCGCACTGGTGCAAGAGACACCAGACGATGAGAGTAATTGTGACTGTTTCAGAACAGAAATGAGCCACGTGAAGGACCTAATCCGCGCCGGCGACAATCCGGACATCACCGCGGAACGCCGGAAGGCGACTTTCCCGATCGGGAAGATGTCCGCCTTCATCCACGGAGGCGAGGATAAGCTGCAGCGAAGACATGAAATCCTAGAATTCGTGGAATCGGTGCCGGAGTTCCAAGATCCGATTCCCGTGGAGTTTATGAGCCGAGAGGAGCGTTGTGACAACAACGCGAGGAAGGCTGTGGTCATGACGGATCACACGGACGCGATTGATGGATCCGACTTTTTCGGCGAGGGAATGTTTTATCAGAGGTAAGCTGGGTTACTGTAGTCCAGGCACAGTAGCTATTGGGGCCGTGGAACCGATCTAAAATCTGGCATTTTCAGCTTGATTATGGGCCGCGACCTCCACGCGATGTCCCTCCACTACGTGATGTTCGTCCCGACGCTCCAAGGTCAAACCGACGACGAGCAGCTGGACCATTGGCTCACCCTGGCCATCGGCAGAGGAATCCTCGGCACCTACGCCCAGACCGAACTGGGTCACGGAACCAACCTAAGCCGCCTGGAAACCACCGCCACTTATGACCCGAAGACGGAAGAATTCGTCCTCAACTCGCCTACCGTAACCGCAGCGAAGTGGTGGCCAGGATCGCTTGGAAAATCGTCAAATTACGCGGTTGTGGTTGCTCAGCTTTACACTAAAGGCGTCTGCCACGGACCGCATCCCTTCATCGTCCAGCTCCGTGACGAGGAGACCCACATGCCGCTCAAGGGAATCCGACTTGGAGATATTGGGCCCAAGTTCGGAATTAACGGAGGCGACAACGGATACCTCCTGTTCGACAAACTCAGAATCCCGCGAAGGAACATGCTGATGAGGTACTCGAAGGTACTCCCAAACGGCGATTACGTGGCGCCTCAGCACTCGAAGCTGGGTTACGGTACCATGGTCTTCGTGCGCTCCGTCATGATCCGGGATCAAGCTATGCAGCTGGCTGCGGCGGCCACGATTGCGATCCGGTATTCGGCGATCAGGAGGCAGGGAGAACTGAAGCCGGAGTAAGATCTTATGAGGTATATCTTTACCTAACGTTTGACTTTTTCAGCAACGGCGAAGTCCAAATCCTGGACTACCAAACCCAGCAATTCCGCCTCCTACCGCAGCTCGCCAAAGCCATCGTCTTCCTCTTCGCTGCCAGCGAAGTCCGTGACCTCTACATGCAGGTAAATCTCAGTTTCTAGGGTTTCCTGAATCCTAAATGTGACGTTCAGGTAACGGAGCAGCTGTCCACCGGCAACACCGAACTCTTGGCCGAGCTGCACGCGCTCTCCAGCGGCCTGAAATCCGTCGTTTCCTGGGAAGTAGCGCAAGGAATCGAGCAGTGCCGCATGTCCTGCGGAGGCCACGGATATTCCCACGCTTCAGGACTCCCTGAAGCCTACGGATACGCCGTGGGAGGATGCACCTACGAGGGCGAAAACATCGTCATGCTCCTCCAGGTCGCCCGTTTTCTTATGAAGGTGGCAGAGAGCGTCAAGCGGAACGATTCCAAGATGTCGGACATTGCCGCCTACATTGGCCAGAAGGGTGCGAAGCACAGCAAGTTCACGACTGTGGATAAGACGCCCGTGGAGGAGCTTGTCCACGATTTTGAGCACATCGCCCGACAGCAGGTGTTTGTGGTAAGAACTAATCTGCCCGGACATTCTTGAATTCGTCCTTGTTTCAGGCCTACCACATCCTCACCGAGAACCAGAAGCGCATGGCCCCCGAACTGGCCTGGAACGCCACTTCTGTCGAACTCTGCAAGGCCTCGCGTCTCCATGTGAAGGCGAACCTCATGAAGTCCTATCTTCGCCGAGTGTCCCAGTGCCAAGACTCCCAGATCCGTCCCGTTCTCGAAGATCTCGGACGCCTCTACGCTCTCGACGCCTTGACCCACCACGCCAGCTCGCTGACCATGGGAGGGTATCTCTCGGACGCGCAGCTCTTGGCGATGAAGCAGGGAATCTACACTCTCTTAGCCCGACTCCGACCCAACGCCGTCGCCCTCGTAGATTCGCTGGACTTCTCCGACCGCGAGCTGCATTCGGTTCTGGGAAGACGCGATGGAAACGTGTACACGGCGCTGCTGGAATGGGCTCAGCAATCCCAGCTGAACAAGACCGAAGTGCTGCCCACCTTTGAGAAGTACCTCGGTCCCATGATGAAGGACGCAAGGTCGAAGTTGTAAATTATTCACTTTGTAAATTTCAACAATAAATTTTGGGTTTTTGACGCTCAAAAATAAAATTCACTCAATTTCTTGAATTCCTGAACATCCTTTATCAGGTGTTCTTCGACTACTTCGCAGTTGTTCTCCTTATTATCAGCACCCTCTTGAAACACTGGAGACTTCGGATACAAGCGGATGCAGAGTTTTTGGCGTTCTTTGGAATTTTCCGCGATTTTTCGGTTGTAGAATTCGAGGAGCTCGTTTTTGGTCGTTTGCAAAATCTTCTGAATTTCCGCTTGTTCTGAAACCAGACCACAGTGCACCACGACAAGGACCAAGCGTGGACTTACTAAATTCGTCCTGAGGACTTCTGGGATACATAAATTCTGGGAATTCAGCCCAGTACACCAGTTTATGAGGAGAGTAACAAATCTCTTCACGTCTAATTATGGCGGCCACCGCTTCACGGTGAGCGTCGTATTCCTCTTGCGTCAAATTTCGAATCTTGTCCTAAATAGAGCATGTAAATACCGATAAGCGGAAATAAATGGTCAAACCTTAATCGCAATTAAAAAAGCTTCGATCCTCCTTTCCACAAACTTAGGATCGTAGCCGCCTTGTACGATTATTGCCAGTCCCTGTGTTCCGCGTGTATGGTGCTTCGTTGAGAATACGGTATATCCCAGCTGCTCTTTGGTCCGCAAGAATGAGAAACAGGGAGCTCTTATAATGTGCTCAAGGATGCAGAGATTAGACAAATCTTGCTCTTCGCACTGGAGATAGAAGAGAACGCAAGATTGCGTTATCGGCAACTCTGGGTCTATGCAGTTATAAGCCAACGGCTTTTTGAATGGAATTTTTAGAAATCGGTTTCTGGGAATTTCTTCTGCTTTTAGGCTTCTCGATGACGGGTGGTTCTTCCGTATAGTCTTCAAAACCTTCTTCACCATTTTTAGAGATTCTTTCTCGGTCAAATTGCCTCGAAAAGCAATTTCTAAGCAAAACGCATTCCAAACACGAGCAGAAAATTGCTCGACGTCGGAAAGAGCAACAAATCCACCAAAAGCTTCCTTCTTGCTCCAGTGCTTTTCGTGCAAAATCTCGTTTAAGAGCAAATGCACATGTTCATAAGGCTCGAAAAAATCCCAAGTGCATCTCTGTAATTGGGATGTTTCGGGCTCAAAAGAAACGAGTTTCTCAAAAAGCGTTTCCACGAATAAAACAACTTTGTGGTCGGATCCGGTGCTGTAAATAGTAAAACCACGCATTGTGGGTCTTACGGACAAAGTTATTCCGGCTAGATTCGCGTTGAAAATGTCAGCTTCGATAGCGAACTAAATTTAAGGCATCAGGGCGTGTTAATAACTCGGATGCAAGTAGGTATTTTACGATGAAACGTACCTTAAAACAATGCGTAAACCATAGAATTAAGTTGAATTCTCGCAAATCTTCTGAAAGCTTTGGAAGGACAACGGTGATGCTCATTTCAATTTCTGGATTTTCTGGAATGCAAACTCTTTGATGTCGGACATGAACGAATTGGTCTGCTCGAAGTCTTTTGACGTCAGATCTGAATGATGAAAACTGAAATTACCAAGAAAAAGTTAGGCGCTTACTCTTCGTGCTTAGTGTCAGTGATTTCCGTCATGCTCCCAAAATAAGGATTTGGAGGTGGGATGCTCCAGACTGCCACTGAATTGTCCATAGCACAGCGAAACTTCTTTAGTGTCCCTTCGGCTAACTTTGTCATATTGTATGAAATTCCATAGAATTCTTCGAAAAATGGAAGATCTTGATTCTTCACGTTCGCTTTAGGGGTTTGAACCACACAGTTCACGTTATCAGGCCGTAGATAATCCAAGACTCGGTGAATTGCAACGGAGTCAAATTCGGTGACAAAGTGAGCTTTGAGAACATCTTCAAAAGACCTATTTCCAAGCGCTTTGGCTACTTGGATTACGTTGTCCAAACTTGAAGGATCATTTTGAATGGATTGCATTTTCAGCTTTTCTGCATTTGCAATTTCTTGGTGAATCCATTCGTGAACTCCTTCACGTTTTAGATAGCCGATGTAGCTAAAGACGTATTCGGCAATATTCGAAATGTTACTGAGCGAAGTCGGATAAATTTCAATATTCAGAAATCCGAATCCACGCGCTGTTTCAATGTGAGTTGCGGTGGCTTCGTATATCCAACTCATCTTTCTTAGATTTGCGATTAGTGACCCCGGTCCTGGGTGGTTCAATAGGTAGACTAAATGAAAAGTAGGCACTGCTGATTTCAAGCGCCTATCGACTCACCCACATATTCCACCGAATACGATCTCCAGGATTTCTCAAAGTTCTCAATGGGAAACTCTAATAAAAACCATTTGTTGTCGTTAGGGATAGTGAAGTCGACACGATATCCCAGTTCATCAGGTCCGTAAGGGTGCTCGTTCCAGATCTTCGTTTCCAGGTTCTTGTTCGGGATTTTGTGGAAATCCAGAGATTTGACCATCTCCTCCATTTCGTCCAAGGGTTTGTTGTCCACGACGCAAAGAGTCATTCTTGAAAATATGTTAGAAGCACTTCGGCGTAAACAGGAATTCGGCCGCACTTACAAGTTAGCGGAATAGTGGGTGTCGTAAAACGTTTCCAGAGCGTCTTTTAGGGCTTTTCCATTACTTGGCATCAAGGTTTTTCTATTTCCTGTGTTAAACTTCCTGTAGTCATGTCCTCTCTTTGAACGCGTTCTTTGCAGCGCGTTCAGCATTTCCGATTCGTCCTTCCGTCCTTGTTGAAACTCCGCATCTACAGCGTTAATTTCGCGTTCAACAAGACTATCGCTGAACGTGGGAGCTATGAAACTCTGCGCGAAACGATCCAAAACTTCCTAAAGAGTTTTCATAAACATCATTTAGGATTGTTAGTGTTGCCTTGAAGCTGTCTGGTGCTCCTTGCACTGCGTAAACCGTCCTGTCGGTTTCTGTAACTGCATAATAGCTTCCGCCATTCCTCTCTACGAATTCCTTATATTCGCCTTCTATCGGGTATTTCTGCGACATTCCAGAACTAAGCATGTGCTCGCAAAAGTGGGCAAGGCCTTGATAGTTATCAGGATCCATTAAAGTACCTGCAGTTGACTGATTTTCAAACACCGAAGGAAAAGGGAAAAGCTCACCTATTTTTATACTTAGCGCGGATGAACTAAACTTGACCTTTGAGTTTGAAACAAGCAGTATTTGAAGACCATTTGTGAGCTGGATTCCGCAGTACTGAAAACGAGGCTTTTGGACTTGGACCAGGCGGACACCGACTTACGTTTGCTTTATCGTGCGAGTGTTTCCAGATGTTGTCGGTGCGGAAAACAACATGATTAGAAGCTTGTTCCATCTTTAACAAACATTGCTGATTCCAACATATAAAGATTTACTGAAGATCATTGCGATGCGATATCTCTCGGACGCGCAGCTGCTAGCCATGAAGCAGGGAATCTACACCCTCTTGGCCCGACTCCGACCCTACGCCGTCGCTCTCGTAGATTCGCTGGACTTCTCCGACCGCGAGCTGCATTCGGTTCTGGGAAGACGCGATGGAAACGTGTACACGGCGTTGCTGGAGTGGGCTCAGCAATCCCAGCTGAACAAGACCGAAGTTCTTCCCACCTGTGAGAAGAAGGGCGCCAAGGGTCAGAAGGGTGCTAAGCACAGCAAGTTCACAAATGTGGACAAGACGCCCGTGGAGGAGCTTGTCCACGATTTTGAGCACATCGCCCGTCAGCAAGTGTTTGTGGTAAGAACTGATCCACCCTTAAATTCTTAAATCTGTCACCGTTTCAGGCCTACCACATCCTCACCGAGAACCAGAAGCGCATGGCCCTCGAACTGGCCTGGAACGCCACTTCCGTCGAACTCTGCAAGGCCTCGCGCCTCCACGTGAAGGCGGATCTCATGAAGTCCTATGTCCGCCGAGTTTCCCAGTGTCAAGACTCCCAAATCCGTCCCGTCCTCGAAGATCTCGGACGCTTCTACGCCCTCGACGCCTTGACCCACCACGCCAGCTCGCTGACCATGGGAGGATACCTCTCGGACGCGCAGCTCCTGGCCATGAAGCAGGGAACTACACCCTCTTGGCCCGACTCCGACCCAACGCCGTCGCCCTCGTAGATTCGCTGGACTTCTCCGAC